>JAXQQM020090538.1:0-36414 GCA_034641835.2 Pinus albicaulis
AGTACGATTCCTTTGTACGATTAATGATAACGAATGTGTTTTTAATTCGTATTCCAGTACTCAAGGCTGTCTTGAGACAAGTAAGGTGAATGGTGGCTTGCGAAGGTCTTCCATGCTTCCACCAGCTACGTACGACGGTTTAAAGCCTCTGTCAGTGTAATCATTATCCTGGTGCTCAATGGAAGATGGAAGGAGTCATGTAGCTAGTCCTTCTTGGGGAAATAATACTCTGCTGATATTAAATCACTGATATGGCTTGATTGTGTGCTTTAGGATTCATTAAGCCTTTTAATCATCTTCATGGTTCTAATCCTTTCTGACTATGGATTAGGCTTCTTAGTCTTCAATATTATGCACTAATCTTCTTTAATTCTTCTTCTGATACTCTTTTTTGCTGCTTTTGACTGTGTTTGTGGATATATAGGTTACGGAGGCACTAGAGGGTTGAATCAGGGTTAACGACACTGATATTTCAATAAACATGCTTTAAACCCTCCAGGGATGTCTCCTATGTGATATTTTGCTCTGGAAATATCTTTTTGCACTCTAAATCACCCTGACTGTGACTGCAGAGACAATATGGCTTATCGCCCTTTGAAAACCTGCAAAACACAATAAACTCATTAGAAAAAACCTATGGGAGTGAGGAGGATTGTTTCAGAGGCTCGTGGAGGATGGAGGAACAATGATGGAAAATGGTGGATGCAATGAAAATGTGATGAAAAACCATGGCGGAAGGCGAAAACAAGTGCAGATGAAGGTTGAGTGTGAGGTGAGTTGTGGGCCTTTGGATTAGATCTATCAACGGTGATCTATGGTTGAGATCCTTTGATGTAGTCATTTGGATGAATGGGAAAAGGAGGGGGCAAGATTAAATGTGGGTTGTTCGATTAGAATAATCGATGGCAGAGATCTGCGGATGGAGTTGTTGGGAGAATAGATGAAAAGTAAACAAGGAGGCCATGATGTAATGTGGGTCGTTAGATTAGAAAAAATCAACGGCTATGATTAAACCCGAAATCACATTGCGGAGGATAGGCGGTAAGGCGGAAAACCGGCAGCGATTTTCAAAAAATAAAATGAGGGGAGGCAGTATTGCCAAATAAAATGCAATTCCATATGTTGATTGACACATGTCCCACCTAAAACCACCCTTTTTGAAAAAAATTTGGGTGTTAACATTTATGCGCAAAAAATTTGAGATATGCGATATCAGTCGTCAAATCATCAAAGGTAGATCGGACGGTGCGAAATGGATGCGACGGAGAAAGTTGCAGGGTGAAAGGCGATTTGGATCTTGATCGTCAAATCTGTAGGAATGGACGGCGGAGATCTGTCGATGGGGGAGAATGAGAAGGGCGGGGTTTGAAAAGCAGAAGTAATGTGGACCGTTGGATTTGAGAAAATCAATGGCGGGGATTTCATCACATCGGAGAAAAGAAAGACGCCAAAGCATCGGGGTCCTTTGATTTTGCGAGGCGCGATCAAGCGCTGGCTGTTAGATCAGATGAGAGATCAACGGTCAGGATTGAATCAGCTGGTGTGATGTCAGAGGACTGTGGGTGGAGCACGATTGAATCCTGGCCATTGGTTCTTGTGGATTCAACGGTCCAAATCAAATCGGCGAACGCGGGTGATGGGCTCATGAGCCGCGCGCGATTGAATCTCAGCCGTCGGATCTGTTGGAATGGATGGTCAAGATTAGATCAAAATATCAGAGGAGAGGGGCTCATCGCATTGAGAATTTGGGGAAAAAAAAAGGGAATGAGTTTTTTGCGATTGTGATTAGGCCTTAACGCTTGGTCGTAGCATGGGTTATATGGAGAATCAGGGGCTAGGGCTAAGGCCGAAAGCGGCTTAAGGCCTTAATGTAAGAAATGAAGATTTTAAGGATTTTGAAGGGTTTTTTGAGGAATTTGGAGGTTCTGATAGATGGAAGGAGGGATTTTAAAACCAAATAAAGGGAGATATAAGGTTTAAAAATGGGATTAGGATGATTTAGAGGTTAAATGAAGGGTTATAAAGGAGTTTTTTGAAGGAAGTAAGGATGAAGAATGGGGAATTTTGTGGGAATGAAATGGAGAAAATGGGGGCCCTTTAAAAGAAATTTCTTTCACCAAACAGTAGGGCTCTTTAATGGAAACAACAGTGAAGATTCTTTGAAGGATAGAAGACACACGGAGGCTTCAAGAATGAGAGATTTAAAAAGGAAATGTTTCTCTTGAAGACTCAGAAACATATTCAGCCACCTCTTTTCTTTTCCAAAATTTTATAGGTGGCTAACAATGGGTCTACATGGGGATGACATCTTCTTGAAGGTGTCAAGAATCTCAAAAATAATCTTTGGAATTAGGCCAGATGCCTGATACTTGACACATCTTTTTCTTCTTTGATCAGCTACTACAAACATGATGGAGATTATATCAGCAGAAAACCTTTTCCCAAACAACTACCTACCCATCCTATTGTCCTGACATTTTTTCTTCAAGGTGCATTTAGACTTGTAGACCTTTCACATCATCATTTTTTGCAAACAGGAAACTAAACCTATCTACTGCTACCCTTATTTCTCCATGAGACTAGATTAGACAGTTGGACTCATAGCTTCTCTACCTAAACTAATATCTTCCAAGATTAAACTGTCTGACAGATTTCATTCTCTACATTCTAAAACAAAAATTTAAATACAGACAAACCAGGATTAGACTATCTGATTTGCTATGGGTCCATGGAATAAAGACAAGCTACAAATGGAATGAACTTTGCAGAAATTGAAAGCAAAATTTGAAGGCTTCAGATTTGAAAATCACCAACATCCTTCCTTCTTCTTGTGACTCTGATTTTGAGCTTTTTAGAGTCACCTTCTTTCTTCATTTCAGCTTTGGTTTTGATCTCGTTAGAGCTGCTTCTTCTTCTTTTCTCTGCTGGTTCAATTTTTGAGCATATCTGAACCTTTCTCTGTCTATTTTTGTATTTTTTGAATTTTCTTCAAAGTAAAAGTCAACAACTAACTAAATGCTCATAGGTTGAGATTTATTGAGATTTCCTACCTATCCTACCCTAACTTGGAATATTTACATGTCTAGCTGACAAACTCTCTTTTCCAATACATCCATTCAATCAAATGATCCCATGACTGGTCTCTGCTCATCTCTTTGAGCATGCTAGATAGGGAGGGCCACTCCCATTCTCTTTTCTCTTCAGTAGCAGCTTTTAAAATGTTTCTTGTTGTCTGCAACAAGCTGCTCTTGATGACATTCGGTCCTTCTCTAAATGTCTGCAGGAAATGAGCATAAGGATCTTGAAATGATACCTGGTTGTGAGTATTTTTCAACCAGGATTACTTCTTATTCCACTGGATCAAGGAATAGATTCTCTTGAGAAAGAATTTATTCCTTATCTTCATCATCATCTGAACTGGAGGAATCATCATATTTGGCAGTGATGTCCTCTTGTAGCTCTGAGATCTTCTGATCTGGTGGGCCGAGTTCTGTGAAAAGATCAATGTATTCTTGAGCATGGGTCTATTCCATTGCTTCCTCTTCTTCAAGAAAAGGCTCCTAGGTTTCAACCTGCTCAAAAGTTTCTTCAATTTTCTCCTCTTCACCATTTGATATGAAATGCTGTTGATTCCCAATCACATGAAAACTATTACTGACGATCTGAGACAAAGGAGAGTGACGATTCAAGGAATATTTATCTAATTCTAGACTTTCATAACTTTCCTCATCAGTATCATAAATAGCCTGCATGGGCTCATCACTTTCTTGAAGTTGATGAAACTGATATTCCTCCCACAAATCTACTAATGATGGCCCTGCAAAATCAGCTTCTGTTTGGAGAGCATCATCATCAGATAGATCAAAAATAGGAAAATCATTAAAGTAAGTAATGCTGCCAATCAGACTAACTGGATTATTAGCAGGTCTTTCTTCATTTTGATTAACAGGGGAGCTTTCTAAATCTGTACAACAAAGCTCAGTAGATGAATGGGCAAGAGTGTTTTCCCTATAAAAGATCTCAAAGGCAGGCTATCTATTGATGATCTGATTTATTTCTTCTGCTGTCAAAGGGGAAGATGTTCTTTTGTTTCTTTGAGAATAAGTGCAACAACTCTCTGTTTCTTGCATTAACTGATTTGGAGGCTAGATGTCTTCTTGAGCCTCTTCTGGGGGATCTTCACTTGTGCTTGCAGGGAAACCTTGAGGATTTTCTGATGTTTCCTGATCTCTTTCTGTTTCAAACAACTCCTCATGATCACGATGATACTCAGTTAGAATACAAGGCTCATGACTTGTTTCTTCTATATGATCAGGATGCCACACCTCTTGTGTAATCTGAAATGGGTTATAATCTAGAGGGGGAGTTCCTATATGTGTTGGTTCTCCTTCCACATCATATTCCTCATTTTCTATGTGGTTACTTGTTTCCTCAAAGCAGATTTCCCTATTAGCTTTTAAAATCTGGTCATGAAATTCTCTTATCAACATAGTACAAGATATAGGTAGGCAATCAAGCATTTCTTGACAACCTTCCTCTTCATCTTCTAGAGAGTCTTGAGCATCATACATGTCTTGCTCATTGTCTAGGTCATGTAGGGGTTGAGTTTGTTCTTTATTTTAGAAAAGCATGGGCTGCTCTAGATCATCAATATTTAAGTCAGCCTCATGCCTCTCCATTATTTTTTCACCAAGTATGTACACCACTCTTGTCATTCTATCCAAAAAAGCATTTAGCTTTTCTTCGATGTCCATACTTGGATCCATGTTTGTAAAAAGAGGTCACTGTATCTTCTCAACCAGTTTAGGGTCTTCTACCAGTGGAATCATTTGGTATTTTGAGAGTTATGGAGTGTGGAGTCACCAGGTGGATGAATTTGAATGTTTGAAGCAGGTTGTTGTCCACCATTAGCAATTAAATACCAATCTAGGATAATTGGTATTCTTCCACAGTGGAGTCGCCATTATGTTGTGGTTCCTATGTTTTGGTCAGATTGGCAAAACCAAAAGACAAGACAACATCAAACCAATTTGGGATCCTAGGATCTAGCCCTCCTGGATCTAGAGAGGGATCTCTCTCTATATATAAAGAATGATATATCTTTGAAGGTCAAATTATGGTGTTAGGCTAGGTATGAAGAATAGGGGTTTTGATTTGGTTTGTTTGTTTGGCTGGAGATCATTAACTAAGAAGGTTAAATGAAGTGGAAAAGGAACAAGCATAAGGATGTTTCAACATGGGAAGATGGGTTAAGAGAAGTTCCAATCCATTGGGCTATGGAGTCATAAAAGGGTTTACTTGCATAACAACTATCCAAGGGTTTCCATAGGGAAAGTCATCTATACCAAAGGATCTTTTTAGATAGATGGTGAGATGGAACATTAAGAATGGGTGAAAGAAAGAAACCAGAGTGCAGCCTAAGATCAGGTAAGGATATTTAACCTATCCTGCTTTTGACATACTTTCAAAGGAAACTCTCGGTAAAGACACAAACGGTAGCTTATGATCAAGGAAGGAATTTTAACCTAACCTGCTTTCAGCATACTCTTAAGGATAACAATCCAGTAGTCCTCATAACCGCTTTCAGACAGTAGAAAACATTTAAGATTAAACACAGAGTAAGGCCTAAGATCAGAGAAAGACTTTTAACCTTCACTGCTTTTGACACTAACTCACAGGGAAACTTTCAAGACAAACTGTTGGAGAAGAACTAGAGGATAGGGCTAACCATAGACTTCCCTAGTTCAATATTTACTTAGCATGAACTGAAAATATATTTTAAGAACAATGTTTCAAGTTGTATTTGCTGGCGAGAAGTCAGGTCTCGCGGACAAGACCTAGGTTCAAGAGTCGTGGCCAACAAAGGGGTCTGGTGTAGTCTAGGAACACGCCGGCATTTTCACCCTGCTCTGAAGAGCAGTGCGTCTCACCCGAGGCGTGCCGCAACCACATGCAGAAGGGGATGAGATCAATGGCAAGGAACAAACCCGCAACTAAAGAAGGACAGTGCATCCATTACATATACAAAGTTATATACGCAAGATCACTTAACAAGCATTCAGACGTTCGCAAATAAAATTTCAAACCAGCATAAACACATTACAAGCACATGAACATCTTATTGAGACAGCAACCTTCCATTGTATTAATCTCTTGACCAAACACATGATTACATGGCATTCTCACTGATAGCACAAAAATCTGTTACAAATGGGTTTCGGAACAGAAAGGTAGAATAGAGAAGATAAGAAACCATATGAAGAAAATGCATGAATCCTCCGCAGCTGCTCTGTGCATCTTTTCCTGTCTCGAGCCTCGCAACCTCTTCAGCATGCATTCAACATCCAACCTCTCTTTTCCGCCCGGTGACTGTTATTTATTCACCCACTCTCGCGACTATCAGTTCCTCTGTATCTTCACTTCAGCTTCTCTCAGCTTCTCTTCTGATGTCTGTGTGTTCCACTTTCTGTCTTCTACTGTGTTTTCTTCATCTGCACTTGTCCCTGTTCTATCTCCAGCTATCGAGTGCTTCCGCGCCACCTTGGTAGCTCTGCGACTTCTGGTGGTTGCAGCGCGGTCGCGGTTGCCATGTGTATTCCTACCGCAACTCAAAAAGGGTCAAAGTTCAAAATGTCTTGGCCAATATTTCAAAACTAAACAAAAACAAGGGCCCCAATAGGCCCCGACCACAATTCCTTGACTCGTCCGCGAGTCAATCACAAATAACAGTTTCTACTTCCATTGCCCCGCTGGCTTCCGTGCTCTGTTCTGCTATGCCTTCATCCTGCGCCCTTTCCTGCTGTGCTCCGCCACTTGGTTTTTCAAACAAGGGCCCCAACTCCGGGACCCGGCGGAGCGCTGTATCTCTAAGCTCGGTGAAGGCCGCCACTGCTTGCTGCCATTCTTGCACAAGCAAGTCGGCTTCTTGAGAGATTCGGGTGGCAGCGGCTTCGTCTATGGTCGTCGGGGCATCCCCGAACAGCGTGGCAAGCTGGGCTTCGGCCTTGGCATCCAGCTGGTGCATGGCGTCAGCATTGGCGTGAAGGGGCGGATGAATTTCCCGGAGGACGTGTTTGGCTGCAGCCGAGTCGGCCTCAGTCTGTTGCAGTTGAAGTTCGAGCTCGTCCGCTTGGGCGTAGAACTAATCTAACCTTGCGAGGTCCGCGGTCGCCTGAATGTCTCGGGAAATTTGTTGCAGCTGGGCAGCGATAGGCTGCGTCTTGACAGTTAGCGCGAGTGAGCACTCCTGCAGACTTCGCAGCAAGGCAGAAGCCGCGGCTGCAGTGGAATGGAGAGTTGCCTGCATATTAACTACTTGCATCTGCTTGGCAGTCACCTGTTCTAAATGGACACTGGGTGGATCTGGAAGGGTAGTCCGTGCGGCTAACGCCGCTTGGAGTTCCTCGTTCTCTCTGCAAACAACATGGAAAACAGTCCTGAGGTGGTGAGCCTGGAGTGTTATACTGTCCTCTGCTATAGTGGCAGGAAGTGGGGCATAATGAGCCCTTGCAGCGGGCCATACGTTGGATAACGCCTGAACAGCAATGTTGACCTGCTCCTGGAGGTTGGTCTTCTCCCTAGTCAGCTGATTGCGATGTTCAGTAAGTGCCGTGATCTGATTACGCTGCTCGGCACACCGCTGCTGCAGCTCTATGTGAATCTGCTCAGCCTTGAGGGCCGCCCGCTGAATGAGTAGGTATAGCTGTGCTGGACTCCATGGTTCTGCGTTGGTCGTGCTGGGTGTGCCCTGCTCCGGCACCCGTTCCTGCGAAGGCTGGCTGCTGGCCACTGGTCGGCTTGAAGTCTTTGGAGGATGGACCGGCGTCTGCTGCTGCACTGAAGTGGCCATCTCGGACTCCGGCCGGTCTTGCTACGTGGTCTTCTCTGGGGGAGGGGCAGCCGAATCAGCCCCACCGTTGGTTAACCTGGTAGATATAGCAGAGGGAGGATCCTGGGGCGTGGCCACGGGGTCAACCAGTGGTACCATGGCTGCAGTACTGGAGGTGACTTCCACCCCGTGGTCGCCTCCGAAAAGTTCTCGGATAAGAGAATCTGACACAGTGGCTGATGAATTGGAGGGGTTGGAGGAAGTGGCATGTGGTCGGCCGGTGGGAGTGGTGGACGAAGTGAAAGAAGTGTGAGGGAGGCAAAGGTTGAGGAACTCTGACGGATCGATCAGAGGTTCCTCTGAAATCAAAGTCGCTATGGGTGGAGTGGCTGGTGGATCATCGTCAGTAAGATCCACCACTGGATCTGTGACAGCAATGCGGGCCCTCTTGGATGGAGGTGGGTCTGATGAATCGGGTTCGGGGCCCGGTTCGCCCATTGGTGTGATGATAGGGGTGGCAGAGGTGAACAGGTTAGTGGGAATGGGAGAAATGAGGGGGGCGGTATTGGAGGGAACACGAGACCGACTGATATGAAATTCAGCAAAGGATGGAAATATAGGAGCACCACTTGAAGCAACTTGGGTGGCCACGTTAAGTCGTCGTACCTGGTCGTTGAGGTGCTCGACGATCGGGACCAGCGATTCGGGCAGGTCCGGTGCGGTCTCAGCTGCATCTTATGGAGGTTCCGCCGCAACCTGTGAGGACCCCGCTGCGCTGGTCGCGGCAGGCCGCTGTGCCGGCAGCATCCGATCAAAGTTATAGCGGGTGATCCCGTCGCGGACGTGCTTGACGACCCCCGGCCACGCAGAGACCTCACGGTGAAAGGTGTCGTCATTCAGCTGGAACCGGAGGGGCGCCATGTGAAAGGTGGTGTTCGACACGCAAGTTGGCCGGAGGAAGGTATGCCTGTGGCTGACCCCAAACCACACTTGCTCACTGTACTCGTCCAACAAGTGCCTGGGCACCCGTTGCTGGTTGGTCACCACATCTGTCATCATCCCGTACCATGCCCGAAACGCCTCCGCGTTCACCTGTTTGGTGCTGGGATCCATGGACACCTGCCAGGGGGTGTATTTCATCGCAAGAGGCTGGCTTATGGTTGTCTCTGCCGGCACCCGGATAGGAGGAAGGTGCCATTTCCACATGGCGAAGGCTAAGATCAAGTAGCCGTAAATGAAACTAGTGGTACGCTTGTAGTTTTCTTCGTAGGCCGCGAAGAGTTCCTTCAACACGAAAGAGCACCAATTCAACTTGGCGCCCCGGGTGCAGTGCTCTGCAATGGAAATTGTGTCCAGGGTGCATTTTCCCTTCGTGTAGTGGCGCATCGTCTTGCTAGCGATCAGGTGGCAAGCGAACCGGATTTCTGGTTTGTTGATCAAGTCAATTTTGGCACCTTTGCCCCCTCGGCGAGTGCCATACTTGGTGTACAGGTCTGAGTCACCCGACTTTCGGGCGCGCTTGGAGGAAGTCTGGCCAGTAGCGGAGACATCCGCGCCATTTTGAGATAGCCCTGTAAGCCGATGAATGTGTTCGGCATGAATTGGAATTTCTTCATTGAGCCACAGGGACCCATTCTGTATCCGACTGAGGAGGAACCGGGTGCATTGCAGGGCCGGTCCCGTGGTGCCAAAAACTGGAAGAGTCCTCAAATTCATCAAGGACGACTGCTGTAAGCCCCTGAATTCTGAGCGCATCCGGCTGGTGGAGCTGCTGCCTGGCGTGTAATGGTGCTCCATGTAGGTCTGCCAATGGAGGTGGGGAAATTCAGCTGGGTCGGACAAGTTGGCGTCCATACAGGCTGCATTGTCATACTTGCCCACTAGCGACTCTACGCGGTGGATTCGGCTGTCCAACACTGGCTCGGGGACGGAGATGAGAGCTCTCGGCATCTTGGTGCGGCGCTGGTAGACTTGGAGGATTCTTCTGGAGTTTCCTTCTGAGTGCGGTGCGTTTGAAGGCTGTAATTGCTCTGGAGTCGTTGCAACTTCCAAATTGAACTGGTCCGTCATTCTCGGTCTGGTAGCCTTCATGCAAATTATGTCATCCGCTGGCACGAGCGGAGCTGATGAGACTCCATAACGGCAATTAATTCTTGCTATCCTTCGAGGCTGCGCTAATCGTGCGATCAATCGCGTGCCTGTATGTAATCTGACAGTTGCTGACGGCGTCATGGGAATATCGGCGGACACGATGGCTGAGGGAACTGCGGGTGATGGCAAATGATTACGGTACAATTACTGTCTACTTATGGTAATTTATGAAGCAAATCTGAGCGATCCTACGGACTGACAAAAGGACTGACGGAAATGACCTGGACTGACACTGGCACGGGGATGGATCCTACGCAAACAACACGCTGGACTGGCGCGGCGACATGCTGGACTGGCGTTGCGACACGCTGGACTGGTCCGCCCCGACCACAGTCGGTTGCGGTGAGGTACCCGCAACTGACCAATGATTTGACAGACTGCTTATGAACGGAAAAGACTCCCTACTCTCATCCCGGTTGTGGGAGAGTTATTCGACTAAACTACTCTACGGGTTCTCTCGGTTGCGAGAGTTATTGATGAAAAGTGGAAGGTACCTACTCCTGGTAGGGTTTCATGCATGCGCCATTCACCCACCCAGGAAGAACTGTATCGTCCAGCTGTGCTAACCGAACGGCTCCTGAGTCACGGATCTCGATGACAAAGTACGGTCCCAACCAGTGCATCTGGAGCTTGCCTGGAAACTTCTGGAACCGGCTGTCATATAGGACAACTTTGCCGCCAACTTGGAAAGCTTTGGTTTTGATGTGGTGGTCGTGCCACGCTTTCTGCCTGGCCTTCTGAACCTTCTGGTGGAATTCCACGAGGAATCGGGCCTCATCCAGCTCCTGTAGCTCCTGGAGGCGTTCCCGAAGTGACTCCTCTTCTGAGAATTGGAGGGACGTTGCGATCAAAAGACTGGGTACAGTGAATTCGGCGGGAATCACAGCTTCCCGGCCATACACCAACTGGAATGGTGTCTGGTTGGTCAAACGTTTCACTGTGGTCCGGTAGGCCCATAATGCCGCTGGGAGGCGCTCGTCCCAATCGTCGCGCTGAGCATTGCAAATTTTAGTCAAGCCCTTCTCAAGAATCTTGTTGAAAGCTTCCACAGTACCATTGGCCTGTGGGTGGTATGGGCTGCTTTTATGATGCTGAATCATAAATGTGTCCAGTAGTGACTTGATCGTGGCATTAATGAAATGCGTACCCTGATCGCTGGTCAAGCTCCGTGGGCAGCCAAAGCGGCTGATGATGTGTTCAAAAATGAACCGGGCAGCGGTCTCTGCCGAGCAGTCGCGTACCGCTGCTGCCTCAGCCCACCGTGTGAGGTAATCCGTGGCGGTAATGATGTACCGGGCCTTGGAATGTCGAGCGATTGGTGCGATGGGACCTACGAAATCAACAGCCCACTTCTCAAACGGCCGCAACACATGCACTGGGTGTAGCGGAAGCTCGTCTCGATGCGAAGGCCTTCCCGTCCGCTGGCAAACATCGCAACGCTTCACATAGGCCTTACAGTCTGCATGTACCGTCGGCCACCACAGGCCAGCTTGGAGCACCTTCCTTGCGGTGGGTTTCGCACCCACATGCCCTCCCGCAACACCACTGTGACATTCCCACATCACTGCTTCCCGTTCATGGTCGAGAACACACCTGCGCAACACCTCATCAAGCCCCAGTTTGTACAGCTGCCCCGCGATCAATTGGTAGTCGGCCGCCCGCACAACCAGGTGGCGTTTCTGAAGCGGGGTGTAATCCTGAGGGCACTGTCCCGTGGTCAGATAAGTGGCAATGTCAGCCAGGTACTCTGGTATTGCTTCAACTCGGAAAAGGTCAGCATCCGGTAGCTGATCGTCCAACGGGCCTTCATTCTCTCCCGTCTCCAACCTGGATAAATGATCGGGGCCAACATTCAACCTGTCGGGCTTGAAAATCACCTCAAACGTAAATTCCTGGAAAAGTAGTAGCCAACGACAGATTCTTCCTTCCAACACAGGCTTATTCACCAGATATTTCAATGCAGAATGGTCCGTGAAGAATGTAAATTTTCCGCCCAGAAGATAGTGGCGGAATTTCTAGAGGGAGTACACCATCGCCAACGCCTCCCGCTCGGTCGTGGTGTAATTCTTCTCCGCATTCGATAACCGACGGCTCGCGAAGTACACGGGGTGGTCAACTGTCGTCTCCCCGGGTTGCGCCAATACAGCTCCAAGTGCAATTCTGGACGCATCAATATGCACATGGAACTGCTTATCCCAGTCGGGATGAACAAGTATGGGTGTCGTCGCCAACTTCTCCTTCAATGTGTCAAGTGCCTGCCTGCACTCCGCCGTCCACTCAAACGCTTCTGACTTCCGCAACATTTTCTCCAGAGGGGCCATAATCCTCGCGTAGCTGTGAATAAACCGCCTGTAATATCCTGTGTGCCCGAGCAATGCCCGCAACTGCTTCACGGTCTCGGGGGCCTCCATGTGGATGATGACCGCGACCTTGGCAGGATCAACGCAGACCCCTTGCTTGCACACCACGTGGCCCAATAGTGTGCCAAATGGAACTGCAAAAATACATTTCTTCAAGTTCAAGGAAATCTGCAGCTGGCGACACCGGTGAGGCGTGTTTCTTCAACAAACTGTAGACAGTCCAGTGGTCCATGTAGACCTCCAGGAACTTGTGAATGTACTCCCGGAAAGCAGCAATGACAATCCAGGAAAACACAGCCGGTGCATTCTTCAGACCAAATGGCATAACTTGGTATGCGAATGATCCCCACTCAGTGGTGAATGTCGTCTTTGCTTTGTCTTCCTCGGCGATGCGCACCTGATGGTAGCCCAAGAACCCATCAGTGAAGGAATAAGCTTCGTTCCCCGTGACATGATCTAGAACTTCATCGCTGAAAGGAGTGGGAAACGGGTCGTGGATGCAGGCATTGTTCAGGCTCTGGTAGTCTACACAGACCCGGATCTCCGCTTTGTCCTTCTTGTTCTGGATGACAATGGGACTCACCCATTCTGCTTCTTCTACCAGGAAAATAAGACCTGCAGCCAGCATTTTGTCAATCTCCATCTTGACCTTCTCTTTGATACGTGGATTCAACCGGTAGGGTCGGTGCTTCACCAGTCTTGCTCCCAGTTTCAGCGCGATGCGCATTTCGCCCAGATCCCCCTTGATCCCCTTCAGGTCCGCAACTGAGGACGGAAACAAATCTTAGTATTCCCGGAGGAGGTTGAAAATTTCTTTTGTTGTCTCCTCGTCCCAGTAATCTCCGACCGTTGCGAGCTTAGGTTTCTCGTCCGTTCCAATGTTCAGTTTTTTTGTCTTTAGCGGCTGTAAATGGACTCCTTCAGTCGTCGGCTCTTCACTGATTCTCCGCTCACCTTCCTTTTCGTCAAAATAGAGATGCCTGAGGTCCTCCAAACTATCGTCCTCCGGATCCCCATCAATCCGGTGACAAACCAACTTGCGCCTGACCTCAGGTCGTGACACAGCCGGGCCCTCGTCGGGCTCGGGCTGGCGGAAAAACAAGACCTCCTTGATTGCCTGTAGGGCCTGAGACTCCTGCGCCGTCTCCCCTTCGAACAAGAAGCTCAAAACGAACTTGTCCGCAACTGCCTGCCAAGAGCGGGTTTCCCGTTTCCGCTCTTCCTCCAGGTACCAGGCCTGGGGAATGGTGCCCAGGGAGTGGATAAACCTGTGGACCCACACCTCCTCAGGGTACCAAGTGCTACGCCACTGTTCCTCACAGGCCCGCAAATGGTGTCGCGGGTCGGAAGTTCCATGATACTTAAGCGTACTGCAGGGTCCTTCATCCTCTTTGAAGCGTGCCCGCAGAGCATCCGCCACGCACTCCCATCGCAACAGAGTGTTGCGGTGATTTTTCCACCACCGTGCCGACGTTGACTGCAAGGCCACATCCAAAAGTGGTATCCGGCTTTCAGCTGGGACCCGGTCTTCCACCTTGGCAATAAAAGTATTGACTGCTTGCATGTTTGACAATGTGGGATATCCGCGGATCTCAGTCCCTACCCACCGGAATTGGGAAATGGAGGCACATCTCCGCGTGGTGGTCTCATATCCCCCTTGCTGCCAGTCTTCCCAAGCGAGTTCGGATCCGAGCTCCGAGCTCTGCACACTCCGCCAGCTGACAGAGCCAGTTGCGGTCAGGTTAATATAATCGTCCTGCTTCCCTGCAGTCATCTGATAGAGATGGTCCATCATCTGAGCATCCTCCCGATTGTCCACAGTCTCCGTGTATCGCGGGCCTTGGTACGGGTCGAGAGGCTGGGTGACCCGTACCTCCCCATCCTCAAAGATCATCAGCTCCTTCTTAAGGTCGATGATGGCGTAATTCTCAAAAGCCCAATCAATGCCGAGTAAGGCTGGATAGGGATCCTTGTCGCCCATGATATCAATAACCTCAAAATCGGTGTATGTCTTCACCCCCGCAACGTCGACCTCGACTCCCTCGAGCCGACCGATTGGCAAAATGCAGTACTGGTTCGCCATCCTGAGTTGGATTGGTGAGTAGGCTAGCCGTGGCCTTCCAAGAGCCTCCCATGTCTTTCGTGGCAGTATGTTGACGTCGGACCCCAAGTCCAACATGGTGTCGCTGATTTGGAACCCTGCGACTTGTGTGTTAAGCCGGAATTCTTTGCCTGTTCGTTGCTTGTTCCGCTTGACACGTTGCACGTATTGGGGGCCAGCGTCCGCCGGATCTCTAAGCTCTGTGCGCCCCTGCAGTGCTCCGTCCAAAGCATGCTTGAGCTATTTCCACAGCGCAGCATTATCAACAATCCTGAGGAATAGCCGGAGCCAATCCTCGACCACAATACCTGCGACGTTTTGCGCACCAGATTCCGGCAGCCTGGGCTCCTCCATCCCTCCCTCGTTCCGCAACTGGGCGAAGGCCTCAACTGCCTCCTGGAAATACTTCTTCTGGACCTCAGGCCTGATCAACTTCTTCGGGGATGCCGGCCGAACCACCCGGGCTGGCTCCTTCTCGTAGGCATCCTCTCCAGTCTTCTTTCCGCCTCTTGTCACGATTGCGACGTTCTGCATGTCTGGGGTTGCGGCCCCTCGCGGCTCTGAATTTATCAGATTTGCTCCCCTCTGCCTCGTCCGTTCCTCCCACTTCTTGATGAGCTCCGAACAGTCTTCTGTAGCATGGGCGTTGACCCTGCACTGGGAACACCAGGGTCGTCGTGGAAGGGGACATTCTCGAGCCACGTGACCCTCCTGGTCACAGTTGTAACATTTTACCGGACCGCGTCCGCCTGTTCGGCCTCCCCGCATGCCGCCACCTCTTCCCCTCGGAGCCTCGTTCACCCTGTACGAGGGACGATCCAGTCGATCCGCAAGTGCGTCAAGCGCCCTGCACTGCTCAGTGTTGTGAGTCGTGGACACACAAAATTCGCAGTATACATTATTCGGGACCGTGGAGTACTTCTGTAATATCGGGCACATCCGAGGAGGATGCCCCATCGTCCGGCAAATCTCGCAGTACTCTGTGGTGGAGGGCCCCGGTTGCGATGGGAACCCCACATAAATCTGTTGCGGCTGGTAGACTCCCTGTGGGTTCATCGCGGCGCCACCCGCTGGTGGTGGACCCCCTGGATTGCTGCGCCCGAGGGTCCTGCTCCTGTGCCGCGCAACCGAGGACATTCGGTTGCGACGTGGCCCTCGACCAGGCAATGAGTACACCAAACATTCGGTCGCGCTGGTCTCACTGGCTGAAGTTCCTTGAGCTTTTCGGTCAAGCTGGCGATCTGGTGTTGCAACCCTATCAAAGAAGGATCTTGCGGGGCCGCCCCCCCCCCGATATTCCTGGGGGTAGCCCGCCATAGCTTCAATCTTCATGGCCTGCTCCAAAGCGTCCTGCAGATTATCAATCTTCTGCTGAGTGAGAGGGGTTCGTGTCAAGGGGAGAAGAGCCTTGATGAAACAGTCCCTCTGGTGGTTTGGATCGATCGGGTAGCTGAGTTTCCCGATCGCGTCCTTGAATCGTCGCATCAACTCCCACGCGGTCTCACCTTCCTTCTGCTTAATTTCCCACAGCTCTGACAGGCCCTGCTGGTCTGTCTGGGGAAGCTTGAATTCGCGGACAAAATCCCGCTTCACGTCCGCAATTACAGGGTTAGGATGCGCCTCGGACCACTTAATGAACCATCGCAGAGCCCTCTCTCTGAGCGTGGTTTGGAATTCTATTAACTTCCCTGCATCTGGCGTCTGGCGAGCCCTCTAAATGGCTTCGCACAGATACCAGTGTTGTTCTACGTCGTCATTGCCCCGGCCAGAGAACTCTGGATACCGGGTGAAAGATCCAGCCATGGGTACTTGTGGAGAATTAACCAGGATAAAGCCTCCCGGTCCTGGTTGCGTAACGGTCCCACTAGGAAAAATACTACTACTAGTAACGCTGCTGTTACCGGGCGTTACCGACACTGATGCACTATTGTATGACCGACTCAATGCTTGTAACTGAATAAAAATATTACTTAAAGGTTGATACAGTACCAGGGGAAGGTCGGGATCCTGGCCATGCAGAAGGTGAGAAGTAGGGCTGCCTGGAGGGGTGGGTGCCGTCTGATCTTGAAACATCCGCTGCATCACGCCGTGCCATTCATCATCGGAACTTTCTTCGGGCTGCATCTTTCCGTTATCTTCGCTAGTCACGATCTCTCTTTCTCGCGTCGCTGGGCTCCCATGCACCCACTGCACTTCCACTACTGTCCCGTCTTCTTTTCGGGTATCCAAACCCATAACTCTCGTTCTCTGAGGCGCCTCCTTCTGATTTTTCCTCTCGATCTCTCTTCTCTTCAAATCTCGCATTACCCTTCTTCGCCACCTATCGGCGATCTGTGCCCGCCGATATGCACGTAACTTCCGCAACTTGCATGCGGCCTCAGCATCCATTCCCCGCTCCCCACTTTCACATTCTACACCGCATCGGTCCCCTCAACCCTTCCCCCAGTACAAGTGGTTTACGCTTCCATACCCGCTTTGTGGAATTCAATCAACCCTTCGTCCACCATCAGGGCTTTGATCCACAGCGGAATCTCCTTCAACAGCTTCCCTCTCAGCCCTGAGTGGAAAACAGCCTCGGCCTTCGAGAAGGATTGGTAGCACTCAGCAGCAAACTCCACAGCGTATCCTTCCAACGTGGTCCTTACCCAAAAATCCACTGCACGGGTTAGTTCAGTGTCTACCCGATGCAGTGCCACCAGGTCTTCGTGCGTCCACCTGCGGTTTATCTTCCGCAAGCCTTCTTGGGGCAGCGTCGCTCGTAACCTCCGCAACCAATTGTAAAGGTCCGTAGGGAACCTTCCCCAGAAAATTTCGTACGTATCACTGGCTGAATCAGAGAAAAGAACAAGTTCCTTGATCGCCGCCTCCTTTTTCTTGGTCAGCTCTGCTTGCTGAGCAATGAACTGGTCAAGATGATCATCCCACCATCGCCGTATCGCTCCTTCAAAAATCCTCGATACCATGATCTAGATCCCCTCAGAACATGCAGGTCCCGGCAATGGAACCATTTGTTGGCGAGAAGTCAGGTCTCGCGGACAAGACCCAGGTTCAAGAGTTGTGGCCAACAAAGGGGTCCAGTGTAGTCTAGGAACACGCCGGCATTTTCACCCTGCTCTGGGGAGCAGTGCGTCTCACCCGAGGCGTGCCGCAACCACATGCAGAAGGGGATGAGATCAATGGCAAGGAACAAACCCGCAACTAATGAAGGGCAGTGTATCCATTACATATACCGAGTTATATACGCAAGATCACTTAATAAACATTCAGACATTCACAAATAAAATTTTAAACCAGCGTAAACACATTACAAGCACATGAACATCTTACTGAGACAACAACCTTCCATTGTATTAACCTCTTGACCAAACACATGATTACATGGCATTCTCTCTGATAGCGCACAAATCTGTTACAGATGGGTTTTGGAACAGAAAGGTGGAATAGAGAAGATAAGAAACCATATGAAGAACAAACAGATTTTCAAAACTTTTATACAAAACTTTCCCCATTGGGATTCCCTGCCAATCTGATTTGTTTACCTATTCTTTAGCAAATTCTCTTATATTTTTGTTATAATATTTCTGTTTCCTCAATTTTTCATTGATTACCAGAATATTTGGAAGGCCCTTTTGCCTCAAAATATCAAATTTTACCATGAATCTTGTGATTGCCATATCCATGTTTTGGCACTTTTCCTCTAATTGTTTCATGAAGTTCTTCTTGGAAATTAGCTTTCTTACTTCAAGTATCGTCTCTTTTCTATTTGTAATTCCAATTTCATCTAGTTCTTGTTTATTTTTGGAATTGAGGAATTTGATAATTTCCAATGCCTCTTTAGTTTTTGTACCTAGTTCTTCTTTGGTCTTTTGCATTTCTTATTTTGTTGCTTTTAGTAAATCCTTCTATTCATAAATTACCTGTATAGATGGCCAAGTATCATTGACTGCCTCAATGATATTGGACCATAATTTATTTTTCACATGTGCCATAGGTTCTTTCAAAGTCAATTATTTTTCCAATTTATTTAGTTGCTCACTCAACCTTTTAGCTTTTTTCTCTTCGGTCTTGGAATGAATTTGTGCAAGCTTTTTGGCATCTTCAGATTCTTAATTTTTTCCTTTAACCTGTTTATTTCATTGATTTGTATGGACATGTCCTGAATTGACTTTACCAATTTACTGGCCTCATTTAATTGCTGGACTGTTGTTGTTGAAGACTCAATGACAAAAGTTGTTGATGAAGTTACTAGTATTGCTGTAGCCAGTGGAACCTTTGGAGCTAATTCTTCTGCTAGAGTAGATGGCACTATTGTTGTAACCATAGGAATTATAGTAGGAGGGACTTCCTGTGATTTGGTGGCTTATTTTTCTTGGAACAATTTCTCCATCTCCATCTCGATCTCCATCTCTTTAATCTGGGCTTTTAGCTGCAATATGAGACTCATCATCTCATCCTTTTGATTAGATTCCTCTAAAATCTCCTTGGCCTATGGATGCTCTGTAGGAGGTAATTTCAACTATTTCCTAAGTGCATCGATATCAACATTCTTATTTTTTATTAGTTCCTCTGCAGCTTTTACATTATTAAGATCATAACCCACCTCAATCACTAACTCCTCCAAGGATTTGATTATGATATCCTTTGCATATGAATAAGCTTTCTTAACTTTGAGCTGATCTCTTACATTTATCAAAGTATTTTGAAGATTTTGTGCATTCATTGCTTTTGTAGTCATTGTGGAATAAAGCATCTCTAAACATTGTTTATGGAATTCAATTTGGTCCAGGGGATGAATGTCTTGAACTGGAACGTCAAAGTCAACCTTTTTATAATCAGATGTTGTTTTAGGATTTGGCATTATGGGCTGGAGCACTGTCATCATTAGTTTCTTGTTTTTGTAATCAAAGGCTAAAAGCAATCTGTTTTGTATGCTGGGGGTCTGCTTTAAGTATTGAGAGTATATTTCATTCTTTATTTCTTCATTTTTATCCTTAATCTCTTTGTACCTTTCCTTAATGTCCATATCCTTCTCCTCTATTTGCTTTGATGATGACACTTATATACTATGTTGTTTTTGGATCAACTGTGTATTAGAAGTGGTTGGATACTGTTCATTTTCAACTACTGTAGGAGGCTCAATATCTTTCTCTGGAATTTCTGTATCCTTGACCTCAACTGTCTCTTTTTATTTATCTGCAGGATTAATCTTTGGTTTCTTGCTGTACCTGAGTTTGAACTTTGTTTCTGTAGTGGTCTCAGTTGTGTAAGACCCTTCTTCCCTGTTTGTTTTCATGCTTCTGTCTTCCTGAGCTAGAGTCTGCAAAATTTGACTAGTATCATTTTGCTTATCAGCTTCTACCAGTGTATTCTCTAACCCTTCTATTTGGTTGGAGAATTTCTGAATATTAGGATTCTTCTCATGAATGTGTGGAGTTAATTTATGTTTAAATCTCATTTTTCTGATTATACCATAAGGATGATAATACCAGAGAAATTTTTTTCTGAATTTTTATTCTAAAAACTACTTTTCTGCCTTTACACCTTCTTCTCGTTATTACATATGAATGGACCCACTTGATTTTTTAATTTAAATTGGGTTTTATTCTTTGCAGCCAAGAAATTTATATAAGATGAATTCAAAATCTATCTTACATACTCTAAAGAAAACAACCTCATAGGTAAATATTTTGGAAACTTGTAAGGAATGAGGGTTGTCCCATAAACTCTGATTTCAGTGTGATTTTGGTATAAATACCAATTACCTGTCGTGCTCTGTTCAGACAACTATAAAAATTTCTTGATTTCGTTGCTGAACCTAGGTTGCACACTGTTGTTCAACAGATTTACCAGAATCTGGAAACTCTACATAAGTGAATTCATTTGACTCCTTTCTAATCAAGGAAGTCCAGAATATAACAGATTGTGGATTTCCTTCCACATCCAGCTTTTGAAGAGTTATAGGGAAATTTTCAGACCGAAAATAAAGAAACATGTGGAAAAGAAATGAAGTACACCTAAAGACACCTTCAGTAGGTATTTTGACTAACTGTTCATGAATACTATCAGCAATATACTGGGAAAAATTGTAGATAACTGCAGGGGGATGGCCAGGTACAAAAATGGACAGGAAACCAAGCACTGATGCATAACCCTATTCATCTATAAAATATCCAAGTATAAAAGAAAGCATGGAAATAATGTGTCTGGTTCCTTCTGGGAATTTAGAAGAGGAGTATGGAGGGTTGAGCTTGGGGATTTCCACATAGGATGGCATGAAGGTTTGAAAAATTTGGAATCTTTTGGGAAAATCCAACTCCAAATAGAACTTTTTGAGAGCTTCAATAGATAAAGGAACTGAATTAGGCTCAGGCTACAACTGAAGCATCTAGTTGATAGATTCAGCTGTTATGGTAAACAATACTTCTTTTTCAGAATTGATAATGGCTCTTTGATCTGGAGAATAATGATATTGTCATAATATGATAGCTTCCGGGCATTGATGGGTGTGAGGAAAAACATACTTATGAAAATTTGATTTCCAAATAAGCACATCATCTACTTGGTCCAAGGATTCCTCTTGGCTCCAACAATGGAGATCAAGGAAGTTAAACTTTGTTACAGGATCTGTGATTTTGAAGTATACATCTGCCAAGGGAGTATGTTCTACATCTACAACAGGAGGTTGTAGAGGGTTGATTACAATAGTTCTTTTGGATGCCATTGATAGGTTTGGATTTATCAGTTTAAGCACACTTAACCTTTAAAACTTTGATTTTAGGTCTGTGACACACTTCTTTAAGATTAAATTGTTTACAGAAGGACTTTAAATATAACATAGGTTCTATATTAGACAACAAAAGGATATTTCTTATTACTCTGACTCAAAAACAATTAATTTTGTATAAAAAACCAATTTCGTGACCTTTATAGCTTCATCAAATGATATTAAGGTTTTGTTGAAGCCTCGAAAATCACTGCTTCAAACATTAGGGGAAAACCACCCAGTCGGGACCTTAGGACAACTCCTTTTCTGTTTGGTGTGGTGGCTCCAACTGGATTTATAGGACCATTTTCCTAATAACTAATGGGTTGGTGATGGAATGATTGTATGAGTGGATAATGAAACTAAATGACTGAAATAATCTATCTAATTTAATATATAACTTATAAATAATTCTAAAAACTAACCCGGGTGTCAAATATGAATACAACTTTAAGATTGTTTCAATCAAACCAATAACCATGAAAATGTATTATAATTTAATTGAAATATGCAGTATCAAATAATGATAAATCTGTTTAAGAATTAAAACAGAGTTATAATAACACATTGTATTCATCATTTTATATATCATTTGCACATACTGTGAGAGATGAATATTTCTATACACTTAGAAATGACATGTACAAAGAAATATTTGTAAAGCAAGTATATATAAATGATAGCAAATTCAAAGAGAATATCTCATAACATAAGAAAAATAACAGTAAATTGATAGAAATACCAGATTCATCTTGATACTTTTCCTGATGCAATTCAATATCCAGATCCAGTGCTTCAATGTAAAACAAACTCCAAGGTACTAAAATGCAATTCTTAGAGATAATTTTCCATAAACCACCAGATGTGATCCTTTATAAAAATAAAGTAGTCAATGGAGTACAAAAATGTAACATCCAAGCCAAAATATTACAAACTCAGGACCCCCTTCTCAAATGCACGGAAGGGGTTTAAATAGGAAATTAATAAAACAAAATAACTAAAACTATTGCTACAATCTATCATCAGAAATCTAGAAATAGACTTGTAATATTAAAATGAAATAGATTCATTGATTTTATCTTGCATTCAATATGCCGAGGTGGAAAATATTGAGCATATTTTTGACCTCTGTTGGATGACTTAGCCTCAAATGTAACTGACCAGTATATGTGGCATCAGAAAACTCTGAAATGATGCAACTAATGGCATTGGAAAGGCATTTAATTGCCATTTTCTGACTGTGTGGCTTGATTAGATATGTCCACATGATATCCCATGAAATTCCTTGAAGTTTGTTGATTTGCTGATTCTTATTGACTAATTCTTGCTTCCACTTAGAATCAGTCTCTTTTACCTTTGGTAATTTACCTGGGATACAGTCTGAAATTAAATTGGTGGCATATAAGCTATCATTAACCAACTGTGTTATATTATTCATCATAGTTCTGGCTCTTGATGTGGCTCTTTCTCCTTTTATCAAATGCTTTTCCCACTCAACAAACATAATTTCTTTGTGTCTTTCCTCAATCCTGGGAAGGTTTGCATTCCTTCCTTGCTCTGAGTCTTGCCATGAAATAAATTCAGAAATTTTCTCATCCACATCATCAAATTCAAGCTTGAGGCTGACTCCTTCATCTATTAAAGATGATTTTATTTCACACAAGGGCTCAGCTTGTGCCATATTTTGACAGAGTTCATTCAACTGCTGAGACAATAGTTTACTTATTTCAAGAGCTTCAGTTTTAAATTGATCCAATTTAGGATAATCCCTAAATTTGTCCAATCTTGCTTGGAATATTTTTTCTTGCTCAACCTTAGCAGTTTTCTCATTTTGCAGTAGGGTTTGTAATTTTGCCACCTCTTGAGTTAACTGATGTTGCTTATTCAAGGCTTGTTGATCAAGCTTTTTCTTCTCAATGCCAAGTTTCTCTTCCAATTGTTTAGATCTGAGCTCTTCATCTTGCAACTGTTGTTCCAACTGCATAATCTTTTGTTGATTTCTTGTTGCTTGTTCCTCCGGCATAGCTATCTGTAAGTCCTTTTGTTTCATCATTTGGGTGACTTCAGAAGCTTTTTCTATAGTGGCTGCACTATAAGTGCCTGCATATTGTGACAATTTGGTGAGATCCTCTGAAGGATTCACCTCAGTATTTTTCCAGACAATGTTCATAAATTCAACTTGTGAGGTTGAAATTGATTCCTGATCTGTTATCCTTATCTTCCTCTGCTTCCTGACAACAACCCTATGCTTAGGGCTATAAAATATATCTAGAGGAGGAATTTCTTCTACTTTCAACAAAATTTCTTCTGTAGGATGCTCAGGAAAAATATCCATATCTTGATCTTTCAGAATGTCAACTTGAGGATTATTTTGTGATCCTATTTGCCGAGCAAATTGTTCATATTGACTTAGCAAATGGGAAGTAACAATAACTTCAACACCATAAGACTACCTTTTGTGAGCTCCCCTAACCCTCTAGCCTCTACTCAATTTATAGGCCAGGTAGAGGAAGTTTCAGATCCACAAAAGAGGGATGAGATCCATGATAGTGGGATTAGGGTTCCTTGATGAAGGAGAATCAACTCCATGTTGTGAGGGGTAAGGCTCGAATAGATATGACCAAGAATATTATAGTTGTGATATATTCTCCAAACAAGGATTATAAAACTTTTTTTTTTTTTACTTTTCATTGAGTCATGTGCACAGTCTACAGGGAAGACAATGCACATTTCTACGTAGGTTTCAATGGAATAAACCGCGCATGGGCAGAAATTGACTAGGAAAAATGCGTAGATCATACTAAACAGGGTAAAAGGCCTTGTCACCAAAAAATCATAATTTATTCAAGGGTTTTATATGTTTGACTTGCAAGGGAGTTCTTTGAAACATGTTTATGGATGGTAATAGATCCATTTTAACTGTCAAGTGTCATGGTGAAAAAATTACGTTTAATAAAATTGCTATGGACAAATACATGAGCCAATCGCTTAAGCTATTGAAACTAGAATATCTATTGTGCTATGCATCAGGAGTGGCCTAAAATTTCCACATACAAAATTTTGATTATGTTGCAAAATATTATATTCATGCCCATCATTATATGCATTGAAATGTAGATCTTAGTTTAACCTTAGTTTTAGATAAGCAACGAGACCTTTGTTATAGGTGATATAAAACCATAGAAAATGAAAATAACTAAATAAATGGAACTTTTATTGATCACATACTAACTTGTTACAAGAGGATTTTTTCCACCTGTCAACAATTCGTAATGTAAGTTGGATACAAGCATATCAATTCTTGTAGTCATAGTTGTGCCTTGATCCTTGTTCACATTGGTAATGCTTATAATACAGTAGACTTATCTATTTCCTCTTAAAACATTTATCATTGTGTATGGCACAGTAAAATTAGTATTATTTTGAGAATTTTTGTATATATTTCCTCAAGGAAATACATTCCACTAGTTTTTCTTGCACTATTGTTTCTTGTAATATATGTATTTAATTATGTCCATGAAAACAATTATGCCTATAAGATCAAGCACAATGTGACAACATATTCTATGTTGAGCCTCGCTTCCACACTGAGTGTGCCCCATTAGGGGAATTTTGAGTTCTAAAATGGTCCTCCTAAGGAAATTACAAAATAATAGTGGAAATAATAAAATAATATTTGATTACATCATCAAATTTTAGAGGGAAAAAAAGGAAAAACTACTTTTTCAACTCTTATTTTTAACTTATCTCCCAATTTTTTTACTCAAATTTCGAGCGGGAGTACTTGTTGGATGAAAAATTTACTTCCTCATCCAAGGAGTACCCATGTTGCATACTTTTGATGGGTCTTGCTACATGAAAAATGTGAGTGTAATCATGTTTTTTATGTATTTCTCATTTTTCGTGTAATAGGGTCCATTGAAAGTATGCAACATGGGTACTCCTTGGATGAGGAATTAAATTTTGCATCCAACGAGTACTTCCAATCGAAATTTGAGTAAAAAATTTGGGAGATAAGTTGAAAATATGAGTTGAAAAAAGTAATTTTATTATTTTATTATTTTTTAATATTTTTACCCTTTTACTTAAAAATTGGTGAATCATCCACCATGGTTGACATCATCATCTTGAATCCTATTGGTTATTATAAAGTTTATTTTTGTTGTAAATTTTTCTTAGGAGGCCCATTTTAGACCTCAAAATTCTCCCAATGATAGTTCCAGCAGAAGACTTATTATACACAAAGCTAGCAGAAGGAGTTGACCAGATACTTGCACATTTCATCAAAAATTACTCTGTCATTAACTATGTTCTTGTATTCAATTCTGTAAAGTATTTAGCTCTGAATAGAACCACAATTACTAGAGAATTTAGAGTGTTAGGGCCCTATATTACTAGTGTAGTCCCTTATTGTTGTTAGTGTAGCCCCCTTATTGTTATTTTTGTACCCATGTAGTCCCCATATTGTTATTATTGTGCCCCATAATAGCCCACTATTGTTATTTTTGTGCTCCATAATAGCCCACTATTGTTATTTTTGTGCCCTTACATTATTATTGTTAGGTCGCTAGGATTCTATTGTGACCCCATGGACTCCTATATATAGAAAAGAGGTTTTTTCATTTGTATCATCCAAGAATTATTCATTTATGTAATGTAAAGGAGGTTTCCCTTTCGAAGTGGTTGATTTATAAGGTTTTGATCTCTCTTTTCTTCTATTTTGGGAGCTAGTTTCATAAAATTTGGGATCAGAGCTTTGAATGTAGAAATTATATGAACTAAGCATGCATATGTCCAATATTCTCCTGATCTCACACTATTTTAACTTCATGCAAAATACATAATCTATTCCACCATTGATCATTTGCGGAAATTAAATCAAGATTGCAATGCACACATGAAACAATAAAAATTCACACACATTAACACAATATTAACTGAAAGGAAAGCCTGAAGCTGAAAACCCCAAATATATATTATGTAACATGGACATCATATGAAAATCTCATACAAGCATACAAATCTTATCACAAGCTCTCAGTACAGTACAATAGTCATACACTAATCAGGACCAATATTGCAAATCCATGCACCAATCTTGCCAATTGCCAGGGCTCGCTCCACCGCGTAACTCGCTCATTAAGAACAGTTTCGAATGAATTCTACTACTTTTTTAATTGATCGCGCAACTCACTGGCATCTCCACCGTGTGTTGATGCAATCAATGCATCACTAGTAGTCACAACAGATAGTCTATCTTGCCCTTTCACGTATCTCTCCATTGGTCTCCACTGAAACTGCCATGCACTGTAGTTAATTGATGTATTCTTCAGTTGATTAATGAGTTATTATTTAGTGAATTAATTAACTAATTAATTCACACCACTCTCACTAGTGTATCAATCAGTTAGACTAGATACAACTAGCTCAACTCAATCTAATTGAGTTAAAATAAATACAACTCCACCAACTACCTCAATAACTCCACCAAACTCTGTCACATGAGTTCTAACTGAAGTTTCCATGCAATAGCTCCACTTAACCCTCAGGAATAGCGTAATTCCTTCTGTCAGCTCCTGTGCCACATCTGTGCACTTAACTGAAGTGCTCCAAGAGAATAAGATAATGTTTAGAGTCCAAATATTATTAAGAGCTATTAATATTCGACATATCTATTTTTAGACTGGCAATCTAAAAATAGATTCCGCCCAATATGTCTAAAAATAGAAGTCCATCTATTTTTCCAACTTGACCAACCATCCACAAATAGCATCCTGCAACTCATAGAATATGATCGATATGTCTAAAAATAGACATAGTCTAAAAATAGACTTTGCGCCAAAAATCACCTGTGTGGGCCCCACCTAGTTTAGGTGATCACTTTCCAACTAGGATCAGGAATGATGTTTCAGGATGCCTCCTTCACTGTTTCTTGTTGCAATCTTCAACATTGAATTCTAGGGTTTTGCTGCTTCAAACAGGTCATTGTGGCATTTTCACTATAAATTTTTTTCTACACAGGTTCAAATGCTAAAAAAAACCATTTGTGAATAAATCCTAAGGAAATTCGTGTAAAAATTTTAGATCTTGGTTCGCAATATTTTTGGAGATATGATCTGTGGAATTTAGGGCTTTTGCAGACACCCAAATTTCATCTCAAAGAGGTGACCTTCGGAAAATCATCATAACTATATCTCTTAGCATCATATTGGAATTATGTAAAAAGTGGACAAAATCACACAAAATATAGTTTCTTGTGTATCGATTTCAGAGCTGAAGGAGAAAACAGTGACACGTGGCGCACCATACAAGTTCGCTCTACTAAACCAGTCCATAATTAGGTCATAGTGGGAGATTGGGCATAGCTTTTTCTTCAAGAATCCAAATCAGGTCATACTTATGGCATTGGAAATAAGATTCATAGTGATAATAAAGGACCGTAGATAAAATATTGGGGATATAAAATCACAGAGATACATCAGATTAAATATCAAGATCCTCAAAAGCAAGAAAATTTTGTGTATTTTTTTTAAATTGCATAAGTCTTGTTTGAAAAATCAGTTTGAATGGATTCCAAGGGCATATTGAAGCATAGATATTAGTATTGGGTTCTAAAATGGAAAATAAAAAGAATTAAACACCCATTAAGCCGTCAAAAGGCTCTAATATGACTCATGAAGAGGAAGAAGTGTAACATGATATATCAAAATTACAAGAACAAGTGCAACAATTTTTTCTCTCGCAAAGAGTAACAAAAAATGAAATGTAAGCTATGATGGATGGTTTGAAGAAAGGAATGGAAGCTAAGATGGATAGTTTGAAGAAAGGCATGGAAGGTTTGAAGAATCGCATGGAATCTAAGATAGATGGTGTGGAAGCTAAGATGGATGGCATGGAAGCTAAGATGGATGGTATAGAAGGCAAGATGGAAGCTAAGATGGATGGTTTGAAGAAAGGCGTGGAAGCTAAGATGGATGGTTTGAAGAATGGCATGGAAGCTAAGATGGATGGTATGGAAGTAAACATGGATTATTTGAAGAAATACATGGAAGGTTTGAAGGAAGGTTTGGAAAAGTTGCTGCAAGAAAATATTTCTAATGATGAAAAAGTAGTAGAGGAAACTCATGATGAGAACAAAAGAAATGTTAATCATGATTTCATTGACTCTAATGTTGGACTTAAGACCCCCCATATTCCAAAGATAGATATGAGGAAGTTTAATGGCAAGGATCCGATAATTTGGATGCTACAAATGGAGCGATAATTTGAGCTCCATAACACACAAAACACACAAAAGGTATGCATTGCAACTTTATATTTAGAACAAAATCAATTTGTATGGTATCGATGGATTTTTTCACGTAAAACTCTGGTCACTTAAAAAAAAATTACGGAGGAAATGATAGCACATTATGAGGATACAAAGAGAAACACCTTCTTTAGCCAATTGATAAATCTCAAACAAAAGGGTTTAATGATGGAGCACATTGAGGACTTCCAAAAATTTAATATAAGTGTAAATAATATTCTAGAGGAACATAGGATTTATGTCTTCATAGGGACTCTAAAGGATAAAATCCAACATGAGCTTCGCCTTTGGGAACCTAATACATTGAAGGCATTTAGGTTGGCAAGAAAATTTGAAAGAAAAATTACGGCGACAAGGAAGCCTACCACTCACAACTATAAAGATGGAAATTTTGCTACTCCTAGACTTCCACAACCTACAAGGTTGACACCACAACAATTTGAATAAAAAAGAGAAAAAGGGATTTGCTATAGTTATGATAGAAAATACACTAAAGGTCATAAGTGTGCTGAGAAGAAATTATTTTACATAGATTGTGAAGAGGAGGAAGAAAAGGAACAAGAAACTTCAAAAGAAGAGGATATACACCAAGAACAAACCCTAGAGGAAGAATAAATGAATCTGACCATATCCTGTAATGCATTGGCAGGAATTACCACTCCCCAAACTCTCAAGATAGGACATATCAAGAAGAAAAATGTAATAATTCTTATTGATTTAGGTGGTACCCATAATTTTATTCATTGTAAGGTAGCCAAGGACTTGAATTTCTTCCTATACCTAGCGCCAAAGTGTCAAGTGATGGTGGCAAATGGAGGATCTATAAATTGATCTAGAAAGTGCCATAATATCAAGCTAACCATGGGGGATTATGTATTTAATAGTCCAATGCTTTCCATTCCAAAGAGTGGTGAAAATGTTGTACTAGGAGTACAATGGTTACAATCTTTGGGGAAGTTATCTTTTAATTTTGAAGAAATTTTCTTGAATTTTTTTCGGAAGGAATGGAAGTTGAATTACGGGGTATCACAGGGAAGAAGAGAAAGATAATAAGCTCTAATTCCATGAAAAAAAATCTGAAGAAATAAAAATGAGGTGTCATTGCACAATTATGCTCACTAGAAGTTCCAACATCAAAATCATCTATTTCTCCATATCTCCAAAAATTGGACAATCATTCCAAAGTGTTTGAAACTCCCAAAGGACTCCCACCTATTCATGATCATGATCATGCTATTCATTTGACTCCAAGAATTTTTCCTCCAAACATCAGGCCTTACATATATCCTTATCTCCAAAAGAGCGAAATTGAACGTATGATTGCAGAAATGCTAGAGGCTGGTATAATTAAACCTAGTCAAAGTTATTTTTTTGCTCCAGTAGTATTAGTGCACAAGAAGGATGGATCATGGCGCATGCATCTGGATTATAGGGAGCTCAATAAGTTCACTATTAAAGATAAATTTACCATTCCCGTGATTGATGAATTATTGGATGAATTACATGGAGCAATTTATTTCACCAAGTTTGATCTTTGTTCAGGATATCATCAAATTAGAATGAAGACTAAAGACATTCTGAAAACAACATTTCGAACTCATGAGGATCATTATGAATTTTTGGTCATGTCTTTTGGCCTTACCAATGCACCTTCTACATTTCAAGGGTTGATGAATTCCATTTTCAAACCCTTATAAAATTTGTGTTATTATTTTTTGATGATATACTAATCTACAACAAGTCTTGGAAGGATCATGTTCAACATGTTGACAGGGTGGTCAAACTATTGGAGGAGAAACAATTATATGCAAAAACCTCCAAATGTGTCTTTGGAGTACAAGAGGTGGAATATATGGGTCATATTATATCTCAGGAGGGTGTTAAGGTAGACCCTAACAAAATTAAAGCCATTAAGGAATGGAAAGTCCCCACAACCATAAAGTAGTTGCAAGGATTTCTCGGGTTAACAGGGTATTATCGCAAGTTTGTTAGGAATTATGGGACAATAGGATCACCTCTAACAACATTATTGAAGAAATATTAATTTTCATGGACACCTAAAGCAACTAAGGCGTTTTAAAATCTTAAAGAGGAAATGCGCCAAGCATCGGTCTTAGTTATGCTAGACTTCACAAAAACCTTAATTGTGGAATGTGATGCCTTAGGAAATGGAATTGGTGTTGTTTTAATGCAAGAAGGAAGACCCATTTCTTTTGAAAGTCATCCAATCAAAGGAAAGTATTTAAAGAAAGTTATTTATGAGAACAAAATGTTGGTAATACTACATGCACTAAAGAAATGTCGACCTTACCTAATGGGAAGCCACTTCAAGGTAAAAAATGATCATGATAGTCTTAAATACTTTTTGGAACAAAGACTATATTCAGAAGAGCAGAAAAATGGGTCACAAAGATGCTGGGTTATGACTTTGAAATCATCTACAAAAAAGGGAAGCTAAATGTTGTTGCAGATGCACTCTCAAGAAATGATGAGGATGTGGAAGCATTGCTTTGTGCCATTTCTATTTTCCAACCCGATTGGATAACCGAAACAAGGGAGGAATGGAAGAATGACAAAGAAGTATGGACACTCATTCAAAGTTGCAGCAAGATCCCAGTACATATGATACATTTAGTTGGAAAAATGATTCCTTATGGTACAAAGACCACTTATATGTTTGTAAGAATTCCCAACTAAAACAAAAGATTCTTTTGGAATTTCACACCTCTCCCTTAGGAGGAAACTTAGGATTTTTAGAAAGTTACCACAGGGTGAAGAAAGATTTTTTTTAAGATGGCCTGGAATTTGATATTCAAAAGTGTGTGGCAGAATGTTTGGTTTGCCAAAAAAATAAAGTTGATACAATTAAGACTCTCAGTCTTCTATAAATTTATCCATTCCAACTGGTATTGGGAGGAGGTTTCAATGGATTTTATGACAAGTTTACCTAAGTCCGAAGGAAAGAGTGTCATCATGGTGTTAGTTGATAAGCTGACCAAGTATGCACACTTTTGTGCATTATCTCATCCATTTAAAGCAAGTACAATTGCTACTACATTTATGGAAACAATTCAAAAGCTACATGGAAACCCAAAGATTATTGTAAGTGACAGAGATCCCATTTTCATTGGAAATTTTTGGACGGAATTATTTTCTTGTTTGGGTACTCAACTAGCTCATAATTCATCTTATCATCCTCAATCCAATGGGAAAACTAAGATAGTGAACAAATGTTTGGAAGGATATCTTCGTTGTTTTGTATCTTATAAACGAACACAATGGGTCGAGTGGTTACCTCTCGCTGAAAGGTGGTATAACACTTCCTTCCATATTGCAGCAAAAATGGCCCCATTTATAGCACTTTATGGATATCATCCACTGTCCATCACATCATCTTTAAGAGACAATTCCAAGGTTCACGCAGTGGAAGATCACATCGAGCATCAAAAAGTTCTCCAACTCTTAAAGAATAACCTAAATTTGGCACAGAACTGAATGAAACAATAGGCATATCAACATCGCAGCAAGAGAAGTTTTGTTGTAGGAGACTGGGTAGTTTTACAGCTACAACCATACAAACAAATGTCCCTCAAGTAAGCTAAGAAGGATAATAAATTATCGCCAAAGTACTATGGTCCTTACAAGGTGTTGCAAAAGATTGGTACTATGGCATACAAATTGGAGCTCCCTGCTTCTTCCCAAGTGCACCCAGTTTTCCACGTTTCGTGCTTAAAGAAGGTTATAGGTGATAAACTTCTCCGTTCAAACAATATTGCTAGAACTCGATGAGGAAGGAAAATAATATTGGAACCTCTGCTGAAGTCAATAAATGTATAAGAACTCGACAGCTATGAAATTAATCAATTTCAAAGCATCTCATCAAGTGGAAGAACACACCCACCGAAGATTCCACATGGGAGGATGATAATTTTATACAAAAGCATCCATAACTACTCAAGAATTGAGGACAACACTTCTTGGAAGGAGAGGGGCATGTTAGGGCCCTATATAACAAGTGTAGTCCCTTATTGTTGTTAGTATAGCCCCCTTATTGTTATTGTTGTACCGATGTGGTCCCCATAATAGTCCACTATCATTTCGTTGTGCCCTTGCGCATATTGTTGTGTCGCCTAGGATTACATTGTGACCCCATGGACTCCTATATAATTTGTATAAATTGATAGGCCTCAAAGGCAAATAGAGAGGTGAGATTAGAGTGCAGCATAGAGAAAAAGTTTGTAAGCCTATGGGATTTTGTAAAGGGCCAGTAAATTGGAAATCAGGCCAAGAAGGAGGAATTCCATGTCAGGTTTGCATGATTAATGAAAGAATTTGATTTTTGAGTTAATTTTCATTGTATGGCTATGGGATTGTTGTTTATGAATTCAAAGACCATTGAGTGAATCGAATTTTGTAAGGGATTGACAGTTCGATTTGAATAATCAGTGTCGATATTGTTAAAACCCACAATGCAAAACTGTTGAAGGCAGAAGACATTGAATTGAGCGCTGAATCTTGGTGTGAATAGGTGTTTTTTCTAAATGTAATTGAGTCTACGATTTTGGGTATGGAGTTAAAGCCTGTGTAGAAATTCTGATCTTTTTTTGGCAATCCTCGTTATCTATTGTGAAGGACTAATAGCAATTTAACATATGGTAACCGAATTCGTGTTCTCCGTGGCAAAGGATCGCTGGAGCATTAAAAGTAACCCAAGGTTGAAAATTGCTTGATATCATGGAAATGACAGGTGAAGGAAGGACTGGTCGACAGTGGGGAGTTCTTCAAAGAATTACAGTAGAGAATCAAAGACACGAGTTGATTGAGATGGAAAATTCAGACAAGATACCTAAATGTTGGCAAAGGAGGACAAGGCAATTTATGCCTTATGATTTTTATTTTAACAAGCGGTTTGTGAATGCAGTAAGTTATCACAGTATCAAGAAAATAGGAAATCTGACTCACCAAGGTACCAAATAAAGAAGAAAGGCGAAAATTCTGTGGAAACATCTAATCCATGGGATGAGGACGTTATGTTGCTGGAAATGATGCTGAATGGTCAGATATCAGTGCAGAAAGAATCTCAATTGCAGAATTGGGAAATGCAGATGCAGAGAGATGAAGACAACAGAAAGAAGCACACAATGTACCAGTCCAGTAAGTTGCTGATAGAAGAAGGAAAAGAAGAAGTTTTCCGTTGTAGAAAACAAGAGGGCATGGATGATTGGGTGGTAGCAAGAAGTCAAGAAGTGACATTACAAATAGAGCAAGTAAGAACTGAGCAAGCCATCTTAGCTCAGCAAGCAGCGAGGAATCAACAATATAAAGATTTATTGGACAGAGAAATTGAACTAATCAGAAGAATCATGTTGAAAGTGTCTTAGAGGAAGACATCAGCAAGGAAGAGAAGAAGTAGCAGCAACAAAATGAAGATAGAGACAGACTATGAAAGTACAGAGAGTGGATCAAGGCAGCATAAGATATGGAGACCTGGAGAAAAGCAGCAAACAGTAGATGTTGATGATAACTTGCAAAACAAAGTGTGGGATCCAGGCGAACAAGGACTTAAAATGCATGATCAGGAGATCATGATCGTTTTCTACCTTGGGAGTCTGATGTAGGAGCATTAGGTCAGGAAAATACCTTGTAATTTTTATTAAACCTAGGGGTCTCATGTTTTTGAGGATTTATTAATTTCATGTAAATATTAATATTGTTTTTGAGTGATTAATTATGTTTTTAATTAATTATTTGTGAGAATTTGTAAATGTTTCCAAACAACTGGAAAACATGAGTGAAATTAGATGAGAGATATCTAAGAGATAATTAGGAAGCCTAAGATAGATTTAGTTTCAAGGTTTTAGGGATAAAAATCTATCTTTTAGGGGTGTTGAGATATTTGGGGATTTGTTGAGATATTAAAGGGATTGAACTCAAATTAGTGCATTTTTAATTTGTATAAATTGATAGGCCTCAAAGGAAAATGGGGAGGTGAGATTAGAGTGCAGCATAGAGAAAAAGTTTGTAAGCCTACAGGCTTTTGTAAAGGGCCAGTAAATTGAAAATCAGGCCAAGAAGGAGGACTTCCATGTCAGGCTTGCATGATTAATGAAAGAATTTGATTTTTGAGTTAATTTCCATTGTATGGCTATGGGATTTTTGTTTTATGAATTCAAAGACAATTGAGTGAATCGAATGTTGTAAGGGATTGACAGTTCAATTTGAATAATCAGTGTCGATATTGTTAAAACCCACAATGAAAAACTGTTGAAGGCAAAAGGCATTGAATCAAGCACTGAATCTTGGTGTGAATGGGTGTTTGTTTTAAATGTAATTGAGTCTACGATTTTGGGCATGGAGTTAAAGCCTGTGTAGAAATTCTGATATTTTTTTGGCAATCCGTTATCTATTGTGAAGGACTGATAGCAATTTAATATATGGTGTAACTGAATTCGTGTTCTCCGCGCAATGGATCGTTGAGCGTTAATAGTAAACGGTAAGGTTGATAACTGTTTGATATGTGGAACTGAATATACATCGTAATGAACCTCGAATGGATGAGGTTCGATTCAGAAATAGTTCTGCGATGAGCAGAGTATTAAATTCTGCAGTTAATAATATAGCTGTAGCATTGGTGTGACAATTTGGGCACGGAATAGCGTTGAAATCAAATGGTACAGGAAATCGCGTTAAATTCCCACTTGAATGGTTTTAAATGTATGTAAAAAATGTAGGTATGAAATCGAATAACTGGCAGAGGTCGAAACTGGAGCGAATGAAGCCAAACTACATGTGTTGATGTGTGATCGAGTGAGTGGTAAGCTGGATGATGAAAGGCTGCGTTGAGTTTTTTTTTTACAGGAGTGGATACAAGCAATTCGAATCTGAGTAATTGTGGTGCTTGGAGCCAATCCACAACATCAGGAAAAGCGTGATCTCAAAGGTCGATTTTCATCATGCCATTAAGATAAACAAAGATCAAGAATGGTCGATAGAAGAGGTCCATTGAAATTGACAGAGTGGTAAGTTGAAATGCAATCGAGTTACCGGATTGAGAAGCAACACTGTGAACAGAACCATGAAATTGGTGTAACACTGAGGTCTACGTTCTTTCAGTGGGATGAAAGGTATGTTAATTTCCTGAGCCAGATTGTTGAACTTTGATTTTCTTTTAATCGAAGTGAAATATGGTTGAACGTTAATTGGGAACGCCGACATTTGTTTTTAAGCCTGAGTTATGTAATTGTGAAGGTTGAATGGGGAATTGAAACACTCTGGCATTGTTGGAAAAATCGACTATGGTTAAGTCAATAGTTGTGGTCGAATGCGTTGAAATTTGACTTTAACCAAACTTTGTGCATGTATATAATAGGCATAACGAAAGTTGAGGTGTGAGAGCATTGGAGAAGGCGCACTTGAGTTTGCGTAGACATTCATGGGTAAGCATATTTTTATTTATCGTAGCCAGATCTATTATAATGTTGAATGGAATGAGCAATTCAAGGATTGAAGGAGTGAAATTTTGTGTGGACCAAATTTTATTCTGAATAATGATGTTTTCGGAATGATGGAATTAAAAGGGCGCACATAATAATGGAGCGAGAGTCGATTTGTTAAATCTTTTGGGTCTGGGCTAATTATAAAGTTTCAGTTCGAATATTTATTGAATAGTCATATAGTGAGAGTATTATTGGGTTTCTAATGCCATTTGAAGTGTGGGTTTAAATGCATGGAGAATGATTATTGGGTTTATGGGTTTTGAACCATATGTTAAGAAGGAGCTTTCGAAATGATGTGCATGTAATTTCCAGACTTGATTTTTTATTGGGCAGTTTTTTTGAGATGCATTCTAATTGCATGTGTGAAGATTGAAGATTCTGGGTTTGCAGGGTCAGCCTGCATCAA
>JAXQQM020088803.1:0-32455 GCA_034641835.2 Pinus albicaulis
ACAATCACTTGTAGAAAATGATGAAATTAGTGACCAGGTGACTAAAAAATTTAGTCACCACAACTATTTCAAGTGAATTACTACTAAATTTGAACAATTTAAAGTGACCCAACTAAAAATGACTAACTTAAACGACTAATTTAGTATAGGGATAAAATAAACGACTAGATAATAAGTGACCCAACAAAAAATGACTAACTTAAACTACTAATTTAGTCTAGGGATAAAATAAACGGCTAGATAATAAGTGACCCAACTAAAAACGACTAACTTAAATGACTAATTTAGTCCATGACTAGATAATAAGTGAAAAAATTAAAAATGATTAATGTAAATGAACACTATAGTATAAGAATAAAAATAAGACCAACTAGCAAGTAAAAGAAGTATATGATTTAGTCATTCATGCTAGTCATTTTTAATTGTGTCACTCCAAAGATGGAACATTGCAATCTTGATATCAAACTGTTACATTTCACTAAAATTTGACACTGCAGATGAATTCAGAGATAAAGGGAGTCTATGAATCCATCTCCAGTGTTAAAATTTAGAGACAAAGGGGTTGCTTCCCTACATTCATGGATGCATCCACAATAAAATTTTCAGTGTGGACTGTCTCACTTTACTCAAGAGATTTGATCTAGGCATTTGATAGTGTAAAACTAGCCAAATACCCATCAACACTAATAAAAAATTGTTTAGCTAACCCTTATTTTCCATGTGAAAATACTTAAGAGACACTTTTCCACATTTGTGAATACATGTTAAAAAGAATTATAGCCCATGTAATCACAAATTAATTATAAACATATTGCTATATATTCTTATGTTTTGATATGAAAGTGAATGTATAAAAAGCTCTTCAATAAAATGAATGTTTAAAAATGTAATCATAATATTATTCATTAAAATAAAGGTGAAAAACTTCTACAAAACTTAAACAAACATTATAAATATTAAAATTAGTTTAAAATATGAATTAATCTATTTTTCCATTTTCTTATTTTACAAAAAAAAATATTTTTATTTTTAGTTTTTATTTTTTCAAAAAAATAAAAAATTTCTCTTCAAATTGAAGACTTTGTAAATATTTAAAAAATGAAAAACTATTCAATAACTAAACTTAAATCAAAACATAAATCAAAGTGGTGGAGGGAAAAATCAAAATGATGGAGGGAAAATAAAAGAAAATATTAAAAAATGAAAGATCAATGGTATATTGCCATACAACATTTCCAAATTCCTTTTTGCTATCACTGCGGGCGGGGAAAACCAAAACCATCAACACCATTTTGTAATGCTGCTTAATTATCCTCTGCTTGTGATAGCTGGAATCTCTATCAGATGAGGAAAACAGGGTACTCTCCTTAGCAGGCGGAGAGTGTACTCTACAATGATCTCGTGTTGGAGAGAAGGTATGCTTTACTCATACAATTCGATTATTGTAAACCAACACCAAGTCAGAAAGAAACCAAACAGAGAGAGAGGGGCACATTTTACATGTCAATGTAAATTTATGGCATAAAAATTCCATGCGTTCTGTGGGATTTGGAGCCATTTTCTCTCTGTCTTTGGTTTTTAAACTAAAATGAGATTGAATTTGCTGATCTTTGGGGATTTTTTTTTTCCACTGAGTAATGTGATTGAATTTGCTGACGGTTTGGGGGTTTTGTCCAGTTATTTATGTAGCAGAATGATGAATTGGTGGATCTATCCCTACGGTTGCATGAAGCTCCAATGTAGGAAGGTTTGAAGGGTTTGGCCCGGCTTCTGGCAGAGGGCATAAAAAAATACTGTTTAATGAACTGCGAAAAGAAGATGTTGTGCCCTATTGGTTTACGACGGTGAGTGTCATCCATGCTTGCACCCATTTAAGAGCTCTGCAAAATGGCATTTGGATCAATGATTACATAACTAGAAGTGGGTTTGAATTATATGTTTTTGTTGGAACTTCACTCATCGATATGTATGCAAAGAGTAGGAGTATAGATATTGTGTGTGTTGTGTTTGATAAAATGCATGAAAGTGATGTGGTGTCTTGGAATACCATGATTTGATTATTGGAAATGTGGTCAATGAGAATGCAAATGAAGCTTTGATGTTGCTTAGATTAATGCAACTGGCATGCATTAAACCTCACTCTGTCACCATGGTGAACGTCCTCCCAGCTTGTGCCCAGTTAGCAACTGTGCAATGGGGTAAGTGGATTCATTCTTATAATATTAGAATAGGATTTGTGTTTGATATTTTAGTGGGGATTGCTCTCAAAGATATGTATGAAAAATGTGGAAAAATTGAACTAGCATGCCAATTTTTTGATGAGATATCTAAATGAGGGAGTACTAAGTGTATGTGACTGTGAAATTTGTCTTCGCTAGCTTCCACTAAAAATTGCATGTGACAAATCAGAAGCCATATTTGGTCAGATCACATAGAGAAGCAATATGAATTGAAACAGAGCCTCGAATCTCTAAAAGGATGTAGAAATTTCTCGCTTTCCCACCCCGGTTTCGCTCACCTTATTTCTCCTTTTAGTTAAATGTCCTTTCCCATATCCTTACATTCAACAATAGAAAAAATAATTTTTTCTGAAAACACAAATTCTAGAAAATTTACAGAATGCTGGAAAATGCAGAAATAAAAATCAGCAAGCTGAAAACAACCATTCAACACATTTTAACACAGAGATTTTTGGTCAAGGTGACCTTGGAAAAAACTCCTACAACTCTTGGGGAAAACCAGTTCGAAAGCTCCTTCTTATTTCTGGGAAAATGATTTTTACAGTAAGAGAAAAACTCAGAAAAAATCAGCAAGTACAGATTACAACTTATCTCGTTTTGCGTGCTTTACCACCACCTTGAAAAACGTGTAAACAACAAAACAGACCAGAAATAAATGTTGTACGGCCTCCTTGGTTTTCGTGCCAAAATTTGCAGCCTTAAATGCTGATGTACGGACTATCTAGAAAAGCGTGCAAGCTGCCATAAATGTTGCTGTATTATTTTTCTCGATTTTCGTGCAGAAAAAATAGCAAGACTGCTGTACGGATTTCTGCCTTGAAATCTATGCAAGGGTACAGCCACTTGATGTACGGCCTCCCTCAAAAAACGTGCCAGCAAAACAGCTTCTATGCTCCTTGATTTTCGTGCCAACTTGCTATATGGCCCTCTTGGAAACTGAGCCAAAACTGATGTACGGATTTTCTAGAAAATCGTGCCCAAAATCTTCCTTTCACTGTGTGCTAATTCTACTGTACGAACTTTCTGAAACAATGCCTTGGAATGTGTGCCAAGCTGCTGCCTCCTTCTCCTCACTGCCCAGAAATCTCCCTTGCTCTCTTTCTCTCCTACTCCCAATCTACTCATGAAAGAATGAATGACATTTTCCTCCTTTCCCTCCTTTAACCTAACCCTAAGTGACTTTTGGGGAATCCCTAAATCCAATGGCTGAAATAGATTGAGATCTAGGCCTTTCCTAAATTCCAAGCATAGATCGAAGTTTGGTAAACTTCGCTTTAGTGAGAGCCCTTGTAAAGATATCAACAACTTTATCATTGGTTGAACAATAGTGCACTTCAAGAACATGATCATGAATGAGATTTTTTGATGAAGTGTGTGTAGCTCAATGTGTTTGTTGCGTTGATGTTGAACTGGATCTTTGCATAACTGAATGGCACTCTGATTATCACACCAAAGTGTAGTTGGATGTTTCCGATGAAGACCAAATTTAGACAGGATCTGACGAAGCCACAAGGCTTCCTTATTGGTTTCAACAACACCACGATACTCTGCTTTTGCCGAAGAAAGAGAGATGACGCTTTTTTTTCTTATAGGACCATGTAGTAGGTCTTGAACCAAGAGTGAATACATAACCTGCAGTAGACTTTCGATCATCAGGGTCACCAACCCAATCAGAATTAGTGAAACCAACCAACAATGGAGATGCTCTTGCACTGTAATGAATCCTGAACTGTACCTTAAACATATCAAAGTATTCTTTTAGTTGCTTTCCAGTGACTTTCATGAGGTTTGTGCATAAATCGAGCAACAAGACCAACGACAAAGAAAAGGTCAATATGGGTATGGGTTAGATACATAAGTTTACCAACAAGTTGACGGTATAAGGTCTCATCAACTTTAGGGGAAGTACAAGTGACTAAAAGCTTGACTCCAGACTGAAAGGGAGAAGGGGCTGGCTTACAGTCTTCCATGTGAAAGTGGCGTAGAAGATCACAGACATACTTGGACTGAGAAAGGGTAATACCTTCTTTGGATTGCAAGACTTGAAGACCAAGGAAATAATGCAAGTGTCCTAAGTCTGTCATTCCAAACTTTTATTTGAGGCTAGACTTCACATGGTTTATATGGTTGAGATAACTACCAATAAGGATAAGATCATCAACATAAAGAACAAGGATGATTAAGGACTTACCCACTTTCTTGGTGTAGACAATGTTGTCAGAATGACATCTAGAAAATCCATTGTCTAAGAGAAAGCTATCCATTTTGGCATACCAAGCCCAAGGGGCTTGTTTGAGACCATAGAGAGACTTCTTAAGGCGACAAACAAGGCTAAATTATTTTTGGATAAAGCCAGAGGGTTGTTCCATGTATATTTCTTCATGCAAATCCCCATGTAAGAAGGCAGATTTAACATCCTTCTGATGGACTTCCCATTTAAAGGAGGCAAAAAGGGAAAGAACAAGGCATATAGAATTCATTTTGGCAACAGGGGAGAAGGTTTTAGTATATTCAATGCCTTCAACTTGTGAAATTCCTTTAGAAACAAGACGAGGTTTATGTTTATCCAATTTTCCATCTGGTCCAAACTTTGTTCTGTAAACCCATTTGCATCTGACAAGTTTTCTTCCCTTTGGAAGAGGAACAAGATCCCAAGTATCATTTGCCAATAAGGAACAATATTATTCATTCATAGTTGCATCCCAATCTGGATGAGCTGAAGCTTCTTCAAAGGTATTTGGATCATAATTTTCTTGAACTTGAGCCAATCAAGAAGAGGCTTTGTCAAATTGAGAATGTGTACGACGTTGATCTGTAGGGTCACTTGCAAGAGAACCTGCTGCATCCCGAGTAGAGTGGACCCATTTTGGAAACTATGGAGCTGAAGTAATATCTTGAGGAGGTGGAGGAGGATTGTCATCCTAGTTGTCATCATCCGAAGTAGAAGGAATGATGTCATAAGTAGAAGATGTAGAGAAAGGTGGCACATATGTCAAATCAAGCTTGCAGATCAAAGGTGGCACACCCATCGAACGAGGCTCGCACGTCGATATATTTTCATCAAATTTTATATCTCTTATAATGATTACATTTTTTTATTTAAGTTGAAGAGTATATATCCTTTGACATCTTTAGAATATCCAACTAAAATACATTTTTCACTCTTATGTTCTAAGGCTTTATGTTTCTCATATGGAATATGGGCCCAAGCTTCACTTCCAAAAACACAAAAGTGACTTACTTCTGATTTGATTGAGCTTTAGGCTTCTTCTGGAGTGATATTCCTTAAAACCTTAGTAGGAGTGCGATTTAGTATGTAATTTGCACAGTTAATTGCTTCTGCCCAAAAATTAAGACGAAGTTCTTTAGATTGAAGCATACAATTAGCCATTTCTTTTAGAGTGTGATTCTTTCTTTCAGCGACACCATTTTGTTGTGGAGTATATGAAACAATATGTTGCAATTGAATGCCATGCTCAGTGAAAAAGTTGATAAATTTGTTATTAACATATTCTCCTCCATTGTCAGATCTTAACTTAAGAATTTGATGTTCAGATTGTTTCTTAACAAAGGCTTTAAAGGCCAAGAACATGTTAAAAAATTCACTCTTGAGTTTTAAGAAGCATACCCAAGTGCGCCTAGAAAAATCATCAATGAAAGTTAAGAAGTACTTGTAGCCAGAGAAAAAATTAACGAGAAGTGGACCACATGAATCATTGTAGACAAGCTGTAAAGGGGCTGAAGTGTGCCAAGAGGCATGTTTTTCAAAACTATCCCAATGATGTTTTCCGAGTACACAACATGAACAAACACCATCTCGGCAAGATACCGTAGGAAGACCTGTCACCATATTTTATTTACATAGAGGTTGAAGAGAGCGATATTTTAAGTGACCAAGTCGCTCATGCCAAAGTTTGTTCACTTCATCATTATGAGAAACAAAAATGGAGGGAAGACTTGATGACCCAAAGTTGTCAAACTTATACAACCTCGTGGAATCATCAGCAATGCTAGTAGCTAAAATATGTCTAGGATCTCTTAGGTCCTTAATTACAACATCATGAGGTGATAATTCTACGGGTTTTCCCTTCACCTGAATGAGTTATCTGATAAAGAGATAGAAGGTTGTAGGACAAGGTAGGAACAAAATACATCATTAAACTAACCATTATCTAGATGAATGGTTCCAGACCCTACAACACTAAGAGATCTATTATCACCAACATAAATATTTTTGGTGTTACAATCATTTAAAGAAGAAAACATGGCTTTATTTTTGGCCATGTGGTAAGAGGTGCCATAATCAATGATCCAATCATGAGAATGAGAAGAAGAAGATACATTCAATGCATAACTAGATCTTGATGCTTAACAACCACATGCAAAAAATTTCATTCCCGAAGATGAAGTTGAAGAGTTCTCCAAATGGATGTCGCTCTTCTTCATTTCTGCTTCCAAGGCTTCCATCTTCATAAAAAATTTTGACTCTACGTGGCCATCATGATTACAAAAATTTCAATGTCTATCTGTCTTCTTCCCTTTGTTTTTATTTGCCTTATCATTTTGTTGAGTTGCTTTTTCAGTTTGCGGTTGAGATTTCTTAAGACCCTTGTTTGGTTTAGGACCATTCTTTTTAGGATGTTTCTTCTTAGGATTCTTTGGATTTGGTTGTTGCTAGGTTGCTAAGGCTTTCTTAGAAGAGTTTTGAGTATTAATAAGACCAAGGTGTAAGATTTTTTCTTGTTCTATTATCAAATAATCACAAAAGGCATTAAAAGAGGGGGACTTGTAGGGTTTTCCTTGAGAAATGAGGGTTTCTCTAGTGGAATGGAAGGTGGAAATAAATGAAAAGTTTGCATAACCTAACTTAGCAAGAATGGAATAGATAAGACTACCATTTTCCTTTTTGACCTTACAACCGTCTAAGAGAAGTATAAGGGTCTTGAATTTGAACAAAATCTTCAATAAGGGAGAAATTATTGGGGTTCAAAGTAAGCAACCCATTTTCAAGCTGGCGGGCTTTGATTTCATTTTGAATGCCAAAAACAATATTTAGTTTTTTCATAGATTCATCAGGGGAGTCAATTTATTAGATATGAAATCTAAGATTTTGAGCAATGGATATTCCTATCAACCCTCGTGCTTGATCTTGTTTATTTTCCCATTTAGCCCTTTTATCTTCATCAATAGATTTAGATTCTAGTCATGAATTTATTCTATAGAGCCCTTTACTTCTAAGTATGTCTACCATGTAGGACAACCATTGAAAATAATTATCGTTGTTAAGAATAACCGAGCATGTAATTTCATTTTTTAAAACTGAAAATGTTAAAACTAACTGCTCCAATGAAAAGATCTCGAAAAATTAGGTTGTTTAAAAAAAACGGCTCTAGAAACGGATTCCGGATGAAGAAGTTACGTCTTTTTGAAAAAAAGTTGTGGTAGATGCCAAGTAGTCACTTGATAGGTTGAAAGTTGATGATGAAGTTGTACTTAAAAAAAAAAAAAAAATCTCCCCCTTTCCAAACTTAATATAATAAGCTCATTTTTTTGTTTTTAAAAAATACTATTTTATGTGACCCACTTTTATAAATAAGTGAGAGTCAATTTTACAATGTTATTTTATGAACTAATAACTAAGTAGAATGTAACTTAAATAACAGATAAAGTGACTTTAGGCTGTAAGTGACTCACTTTTTATAATGGGTAAGAAACACTATTACATAAAGTAAATTTAAAACATAATGCACATGTGTTTTTTTCTTTTTAAACTTAACAAAAAACCCTTATTCATTTTTAAAGTAACTTGACAAAAAGGCCTTTTAGAAAAAGTAATTTTACAATTTTTTTTTTAGAAAAAGTAACTTGACAAAAAGACTTGAACCCAAGACCTTTATTCTCGTAAAGTAACTTTAGACCAAGTGAGCTAGTTAAAAGATTTAGTAATTGTTGAAAAGGAGGAAAAGGGGGTTGTTTTTTTTTGTTCTTTGGGGTTCGTGTTCTTTTTACTGCAAAAAAAAAACCGCACAAACAAAAAAAAAAAAAAATCCAAGAATTTTGGTTGGTCCACCTGGAAACTAGATATTTTTCTCTCTGTTCATGATTTCTCGAGATCGCACAAAGTCGCAGGGAAAGAGCGTACATAAGAGAAAAAATCTCGTTTTTCGGTTTCTGGTTTGTCAGATCGCACAGAGCGCAGAGCAAAAAGAATACGCAAAGAAGTGGGTATATATGTGGTAATAATAAAAAATGACTATATACCGAAATAAACAAAGGGATAAATAAATATAATTGCAAAAAATATTTTATACCTCTAGATTTAAAATGACATAGATAGGGCAACCGGAAAAATTTTCGCGTGGAACAAAAGGGGTTCTTCATTGGAATAGAGGCTCCAAACACAATAGAACAGTTCTCCCAGCCCGAAAGTGGTCAGAAACAGTAGATCTGAAAAATGACAGTCGCATGCAGTCAAAATCGGCTTTGGATTTGGATCAACAATGGATGCGACCCTCAAAACAGCTTTGATACCATATAGGAATTTACAGGGTAAGTTCTTTAGATCAAAACACCAAAGCTCACCGCTCACAAATCAATACACTAGTATTTGACATGGTTAAAACCCTCAGACAGGGAAGCAGTCCAAAGCATGAGCCAATGCAACCACTTTAGAAAATTTATTTATGTAAAGAAAGAAAATTTACATAAGATTCTCTCATAAACGGTCGCCGAACAAATGACCCTCCATGCTCTTTAAATAAAGATCATGGACCAATTGGGTCTTAAGCCATGGATCAAGTGTTGGTAATGCCGAGGAGACAATGAACTGTCGGATCACTACATATCATGGCCATCAGATTATAATTTACAAAAGTACATACAAAATAAACACACTTTACTTAACTGTACGCTAGACCAAGTTATGTTTAACTATTTCCTATGTGTCGGAATACCCTAATAGGGAGGTTTTTGGTCCCCAAAAGATTTTACTAAATGAGGTGACGAAATTTTAAAATTTTCCTCTACCTTCTCTTAGGTGTACCATTTGGCCTTGCTTGGAAACTGTCATTTCAAACCAATTTGCAAAAGGTCCTGATGTCCCTATTTTTTAGTTATAGACCTCTTCTACAAAATTGTATCTTCTGTTAACTCTTCCTAAGAATTTAGTGCCAAGTCCTTTATGGAAGGTATGGCATTTTTCTCTTCTTAATCCAACATGGGAGACTCGTAAGTTTCATATTTTTTAGTATCTCAAAGGAACCATATTGTAGAGCCTTAATCTTCTTACTATGACCCTGTAGCCTCTCTTTGTTCAATAGTCCCGTTGACGGGCTGGAATTTTTCGACAATAGTTAGGGGATATCCCCGATGCAAAATCCCAATTAGACTCTACACCGTCTGGTTTAGGGATCCCAATCGATATGTAGGCCCGATTTTCCTCTTGCTAGTTGAAGTGTGCTTTAGACAAAGAGGGGACCTATTGTTAAATTTGGCAATTATGGCCAAACTCCATGTTGCACTGTTCATATGTTGGAGAAGATATTTTTGTTGGAGTCCTCTTTTGGAGAGGCGGAAGATTGATCTAAAAATCATTTTGTTTGAATGAGAAAAAGTTGATTTTTGAATTTATTTTCCACACGTGCAATTTGTCAAAGTCGGCCAGAATTGTAATGTAGGCTCACAAGCCCAAAAAGTTGTGTCACATACCCACAATCATGGATATAAAAAGTTGAGACATGATGCTCATTTCATCATTCATTCATCTCACAAATCTCTCTCTCATCTAATTGGTTCGTACAACCTTAGAGGCTTCTCTCTCCTCCACATGTGTGAAACATGAAGTTGCAATATTCAGACTGGTTTAGGGTTTTTTTGGAAAATGTTGACCAATGTTGACTTTCGGTCAACTCTCATCCCTTGATTGCATTTTTTAGCTTAGAAGTCTAATTTGAGGAGGTCGTAGCTGGAGGTACAAATATCGAGGTCAAATGTTGAATTTGATTGTAGTTGACTGCAGTGTTGACTATTGTTTTGACTGCAGACTTTGACTTCTTTGTTGACTAGAATTGTGAACTATTTTGGGATGTGTTTGACTTTAAAGGAAGGTCGAGTTTGACTGAGTTTGACCGAGTTTGTTTGGACGCTGAATTGCTAGTTTGATCAACGAAGACTTTGATGACTAGGGCATCCTGTTGACTGTTGGAAAATATATTTTCTCTCTCTCTCTCTTTGTTGAATAAGAAAAAATACAAGTACATTTGTGTCCTTTGTCTTGGATTGTATTTTTTCGATTTATTTTATGTTATATCGACATTTACTTTCAATGGTTATGTGATTGCATATCTGAAATTGAATTGGGATAATAAGAAAGATTGAAGTAAACTTCTCTAAGCATAGAACATACCATGGTTAACTAAAATTAACATGGTATTAGAGTCTAAGGTGAAGACAAAGACCAAGAAAGGGTGAGAAGAGCAATCACCGAAGTTGAATAGACAAGGACCAGGGACAATGACTTCCTCATTCTTCAAATCTTATGACAAGTTGAATGTTTAGTTTGATTATCATGCTTGGAAAATGTCGTTGTATCTGACATTGGAGGATCAAGATGTTATGGATTATGTGCATGGAAAGATCACCGAGCCTTCATCTAATGCATCGGTTGCCACTAAATTAAAGTACAAGAAAGGGGAAAACAAGGCAAATAAGATCATCAGGTATTCTATTCATAAGCACTTGGTTACTTATATCTCCTAGTTGGGCACATCTAAGGAGATGTATGATAAGTTGGTTATCATTTTCAGGGAAAACAATGCTAATCAAATTCTCTTTTTGAAGAAAAAATTGAAGAACATCAATATGGACAAGGGAGAATCCATCCAATCCTACTTCATGAGGATCACTGAAATCAAGAATGATCTCGTAGCTATTGGAGAGGCTATAGCTAATCGACAGCTTACTCTCATTGCTCTTGGAGGACTTCCTTGAGCATGGTATGTATTTAATACTAATATTCTCAATAATAATATAATTCCTAATTTTGATGAATTTTTGATGAGATGTACTCAAGAGGAGACAAGGATGACAAAGAGAGACCATCCCTCAAATGAGAATGGAAGTGACCCTACTGCCTTCACCGCTTATGCAAAGAAGAGGAATAATGCTGGTCCGAGAAATCAAACTCATGGAAGAGCATGTCCCAAAGGAAGGAAGGGAAGATTTTAAAATTGTAACAAGTTTGGTCACTATGCAAGAGAGTGCCCCAATAAAACAGACTCTTCCAGAGATGATGACTACAACAACAATAATAACTTCAGGGGGAATGATCAAAGTAACAACAGGTTCAAAGGACAGAGAAAGGCACCCTCTGAACGAAATATAAATGGAAATGGTCAATCTTTTAAGAGGTCAATACCAGGTATGATGAATCCAATGTTTTTGATAGTAAGAGAAATGGATATATTCTTATATCTGCCCTCTCCGCTGCATCTCCTCCTGACACCCTGGATAATTGGTTCATTGATAGTGGTGCCTTAAGGCACTTCACTGGATATAAATAGGCACTCTCTGATTTTATTAAAAAGGATACTAATTTTGAGATTATCCTTAGAGACAATGCCACCTATCCTGTGAATGGGACAAGGACTGTGACCCTTCATTTAAATCAAGGTCAAGTCCTCCTTTTGCAAGATGTGTTTTAAGTACCTGAATTGAAGAAGAATCTAGTGTCTATCACAGCAACATAAGACAAAGGATTCAAGGTGGCATTCATTGATGAAAAGGTACACATTTGGAAGAGGAAATTCAAAGAAGTGTTCACTCTTGTTTTTAGGGTTGACACACTCTATCAGGTTGGAGGAAGTTTGCTGGGGGCTATGACATGCAACACAATTCTTCAATCCGAGCTATGGCACCGGAGGTTTGAACACCTTCATTATAAAGCCCTTCTCAAATCAAGGAAGGTGGTGACAGGTATTCCAAATTTCAAATATGATCATGAAGATATATGTCAAGGTTGTGTCGAAGGAAATCATACAGGGGGACCATTCCCCTCGAGTGTCACGAAGACATCTAATATTTTACAATTGATTCATTTTGATCTATCTGGTATGCTACCCATAACATCCTTGGGAGGATGCTTATATTAAATCACTTGTATAGATGGCTTCTCCTACAAAACTTGGATATAATTTTCGAAGAAGAAGGATGAAACATTCAAGTGGTTCTACATGTTCAAGGCTTTGGTTGAAAATCAAGCTAGGAAGAAGATAAAAATTTTGAGGACCGATAATGGAACCCAATATGAGTCAAATGAATTCAATGAATATTGCAGGGAAGTTGGCATTAATAGGGAGACCACTACTACGTATACTGCCAAACAAAATTATGTTGCTAAAAGGAAGAATATAACCATTTTGGAAGTTGTTGGTGCCATGCTATATGACCAAGGTCTTCTGAAGTTCCTATGGGGAGAAGCTGCCAACACCGTTGTGTATGTTCAAAATATATACCCACATTTTGCATTGGACTCCAAAACTCCTGAAGAAGTCTTCTCTGGTAAGAAGCCTAATGTCTCCCATTTTAGATTTTTTGGAAGTCCTATATATTTTCATGTGCCAAAAGAAAAGAGATGCAAGTTAGATGTTTCTAGAAAGAAGGGAATGCTTGTGGGCTACAGTGAAACCTCGAAGGCATATAGAATTTATGTGCCTGGTCAAAGATAAGTGGAGATATACCACGATGTAACCTTCGACAAAGATGCTTCCCTCAAGAAGGTTAGAAATTTTCCTATCTCAAAGGAAGACAAAGAAGAACAAGAAGATTCAAGGCAAGAAGAACCGAAGGATGAACCGATGCCCGAAGTTGAAGGTCTGATGGATCCTATAGATCCACCTTCTTCAAATAAAAGAAGACCCTCATGGCTTAGAGACACTCTCGAAGATGTCGAGAGACATATTTCTCCAAGGGGAACATTCCGTGAAAGTAAGATGCCGAATAGGTACCAAGGGTATCTAGCATCCATGAGCACTATTGTAAAATCTGATCCTGGAATGTTTGAAGAAGCCGTGAAGCATCAAGTTTGAAAGGATGATATTCACGAGGAATATGAGTCCATCATGAAGAACGAGGTCTGGTATGTGGTCCCTAGACCGAAGGACAAATCTTTTGCCACCTCAAAATGGCTCTACAAGATCAAGCATGGAGCCGATGGAAGTACGGAAAAGTTCAAGGCAAGATTTGTTGCCCTGTTGTGGCTCATTTTCATTTACCTTTGGAATATTTTTCAAAACACCAAAAAATAATATATGTTAGAAAATGTAAAACTTTGTATTTCGAAGAAGAATTTTGATTAATATGTTGGTCCATTAACATTACGTAATGAGATGTGAAGGTGGTTCGAGTTAGGCTCATTCACTTGAAGAACAGTTCAAGAGTCGGATCGATGGGCACGTTCAGAACATTGCACACCAGTCAGGGTCGATTCAGGCTCATTCGCAAGGTTAGGAGAGACTAGCGTGACGAAACACCAAATAAGCTTAGGAGGGTTACACCATGGAGGAAAAAAAACTAATTTCCCGAAGGTAGAGAAATGGCGTATTTCCCTTAGAAACTTAAGAGTTTTGGAGGAGACACAAAGGGAAAAATAGACTGTTAGGATCAAATTTCAATACTGAAATGGAGAGATGGATGATGAAGATCGTATCACATATCGCATTCGGTAAAGGGTACAAGATTGAAATATGGTTAAACTTGCGATATTGCGATGCGATGCGATCGCATATCAAACTTCACAAGTTTAAAGGGTTAGTGTTAAGGAATGTGTTAAAGGTTGCAATCTGCGGGTTGTGGGTGGGCCAACCTCTCTTTTCCATGTCACCTCCCTCTCCCCACATTTTTCACTTCGACAGTTTTAGTGTTTACCTACACCGCTCATAAACTAAATCCGCTGATTTGAAATTTGTGATATTCGTGGGACCCATCTCTCCCACGTCACTTCCCTTTCCCCGCACTTCGCACTTCCCAATTTTTAGAGCTTACCTTCCATTTCTCATAACAAATCCACCGATTTTCAATTTGCGATTGGCCCCACCTTTGCTTGCCACGTCACCTTCCACTCGTCGCACTTCACACATCGCACAATTTAACGCTTACCCCCCGTCTTTCATAATAAAATCCCCGATTTCTGATTTGCGGGCGAATGTGATGTGGTTTCAAAAGTGAACTCCAAAGGTTTTCAAATTCAGAGGTAAGGCATTTCTTGTGTTAAATCGCATTAGAGGGAGAAATGGAGGATTATAACGTAAATCTGGTGAAACGAAAAATGCGATAAAAATAGGAGGCAATGCGTTCTCCAAGGGTGAGTAGAATATAGTTTGAGTCCAAGCCTTGCAGTGGTTGACGAAGAGAAGACGAAACACTGCAGGCACACACAGAGGCATAGGCAGAGTCGGGCAGAAGAACGTATAGTGGCACTATTGGAAGCACAACAGCTGGGTCAAGTCGGGCACTGAGGTGTTTTTACAGAAATGTGCAGCTATCACATCATAACTAGAAAGGACACCTCAGCACTTCAGGGGGATGCATAAGCAACAATCAGATTCAGCAAAACGAATGATATTTCCATTTTCAATTTTTTTTCTTGGTACAATTGCATAGGTAATTTTAACAGTTTAGGTAGTCGAAGAAGTTTCAAGAAGTTCTGAGTATTTATGAACTATTTTGATGTATTTAAGTAGATAGAAAGAAAGAAAAGAGGTTCCGAGTTTTGGACCTCTGGAAGACTAAAACTATGGTACTTACTTTATAAGGAATTAATGAAAGAAGCATCAATTTTACTGCAACTGTTGATGATGATTTGTTCTTCCTGTGCCATTTTTTGTCCCTTCTTCTTTGAATGCAGTGAAGAATGTAGCATTTGGTCTCTTAATTACATCTATGAGTAAGAGTTAATAACCTTAATTTGTGCTCCTTCACTCCAACTACTCTCCCTTCATTAACTCTCTTTGGAACTTAAAAGTAATAGATTCTGTTTGTACAACATATTATTTTGAGTTTCTTCTCTCTCCATAAATTCATTTTAAGATTTAGAGTGGTAAATTCTGTGTTACAACATATCATTTTGAATTTCTTCTACAGTTTTTCTTTTCCATTCAGATATCAGCATGTTAATGGAATTGTAGAGTCTTTCATTATACCGGGTTGTTATGGGTTTTAAAGAATTAGTTTCCAAAGGGATTGAACGAATACCACCCGACATAATTACTTTGTGTCACACTTTCAAAAATTTCTTAAGCATTGATTCCTTTCCACAGCCAAGGAATTGTCTCCTAAGATATAACATTTTCTGGCGCTGTTGTCGGGGAGGAAGAAACAAAGTTTATTTTCCCTGGGGTTTTCACATTATTTCATCTGCTTATTCAGTGAGGAGGAAATATTTGGTTGTGTTTTTTATTTTCAAAATGCTGGCTTTCAAAAGGCCTCACACGAGGTCAGATACCTCACAACAGATAGTCCCTGCTTTGCCAGATCCAGAAAGATTGGTTTCTAAAAAGGCTTAGAAACTTGAAACCCCTTCAACACTTGATCCTGCATTGTCTGCTCCTGACAGTAGTTCTAGTAATCCTTTGTTTGAATATATTTATGAAATACTTCCTTCCTTGGAACAAGATTCACCTTTCACACCACTTTATTTTCAAGAACCTAAGGTGAAAGAACACTCCTTTGAGTCTGTTTCTTTTAATTTTACTCAAGCTCAATAAACTCTAGTTGTTGGTCCCTCTGCCATTTTCCATCAACCTATCCCCGTATCATTTTTGCCTCCACCTTCATTCATTTTCATAGCAGGTCCGTCGACTGCATCTAACCAAGGAACAGTCAATCAAGGTGCAAACATGGCAGCACCAGCCTTTTTGTTAAACATATATGCTCCACTTAACCTTCCTCAACCAATGAATGCAATGCCTCAAGAGTATCTTAAATTACTCCCATGTTTTACTGGAGAATATGAAATAACTACAAAACAACACTTGCCTATGTTTTGTAATTTTGCTGAAAATTTGAATGTAGAACATCTTGATATTGTAATGAGACTCTTTTTTCAATCTCTAGATGGAGAGAATAGGAAGTGGTTTAAGGGATTGCCAGATAATTCTATTAATACATGGGAAGAACTGGAAAATCGATTCACTTAGAGATGGGGTGAAAAAAGGGATCATGGATATTCACTAAAAAAATTCAATGAAATCAAAAGAAAATCAGATGAAAATATATCAGATTTTATCAAAAGATTCAATAAGTTGTATAACAGTTTTCCTGTAGAAATGAAGCCCCCTCTGTTTGGAGTAAAGGTGGTTTTTGTTGTGGCTTTTGAAGCTGATTTTAGTTTCACGCTTAGAGAAAGGATATCCCCTACTCTAGAGCAGATACAAACAGATGCTTTAGAGTTTGAAGCTAATATGACTATAGCTGGAAAGGTGAAAGGGAAACAACCAGTCCCAGAGAAGGGGAAAGCAAAAGAAGAATCATCACAAGATCTAAGAATTTAAAATATGACAAAGGTGATAAAAATTTGACAAATAAGCTAGCTAAGATGGAATTGGAAAATAAAAACTGCCAAAGACAAGTACAACAAAACCGAGGGGGGTTTAACCCTCAATTCAAAAGACATCCCCTACAAATTTTGCAGAGGGAAAGAAGAAATCAAGACCAGGTTCAAGCACCATTTTATATAGAAGCAGCACCTAGAGAGCTAGCAGAAGATGACCAAAGGGAGGTCGAGGATCAAGTATTTGCTATGTATATAATAGAATAGGATGAAGAGGAAGATTGTGAGGGAGAATATGCTGAAGCTGAAGTATCTTTTGACCAAGATGAAATGGATGAATACTATAGGAACTTCACAGATTTCATGCAAGTTGAGTTACATAAAAAATATGATTTAAGGTCTAGAAAGAGATCTAGAGTGCAGGATAATGAAGATGAACAACAAGGTTCCATTCCTCCTCCAATGGTGACTCCACAACAAAAGGACACCGTGAAACAGGTCAGTAATGGGAAACAACCTATAAATTCACTTAATAGAACAACTGTGCAGTAGGGTGAATCTTCCCAGAACAAATCAGTTGACACTAATATTTTGGAGAGAGTTGTTCCTGTACCCGAACAAGCGGAAAATTCTAGAAGGAGTGAAGAAGAAATTGAAAATAATGTTAATCAAAATCATGCTTTCAATTTGGAAAAAGAGTTGGAGAAGGTTAAAATTCAGGTACCTCTTCTAGAACTCGCTAAAATACCAGCTTACAAGAAAGAAATTTCAGAATTTATTAATCTCACACAGATTGAAGATATAAGTGACATGGTGAACTTACAAGAAGAAAATCTAGTGGTAACATTTGGTCCTTGTGTAGAAGAAGTAGATCCTTCTGTTCCACCCTTCTATATTTCTCTGTTGCTTCATGATTTTACTCTACATAATTGAATGTTGGACTCAAGAGCATCCCATAATCTCATGCCATTGTCTATTGTGAAGGAAATAAACTTGCAGATTACCAAACCTTATAGGGATATGTATTCATTTTATTCCAAAAGGGTGAAATGTGTTGGGTTAATTAAAGATGTAGTAGTTTCGTTGGCACAAATCCCATCCAAGAGCATAGACATGGATGTAGTGGTTGCTGACATTCCAGCCAGGTTTGGAATGTTCCTGTCAAGATCTTGGGGAGAAAAGTTGGGAGGGGTTCTAAAATTAAATTTAACTTATGCTATAATTCCTGTTTTTAATGGGGAAGAAAGGAGATTGTACAGGGAAACAAGGTTTGTGAAGACCACCTCCAAGACAGATGTAGGAAATTCCCCCATTTATAGTCAAGAAATAGAATATATTTCTTATTTCATGCTGCATGAAGATGAAAATTTTTCTAAAGACACAGGGAAGCATCTGTCTTCAGTGGTTGTAAATAATTAGCTGCACTCAAGGAAGATTTGGAAATGCTACTTTGATGGTGCCTACTCCAAGGAAGGCACAGGTGTTGGATTCTTGTTGATATCACCAGAAGGTAACATCATGCCTTTATCTTTTAAACTAGAATTTGATTCAACAAACAATGTGGTTGAGTATGAGGCCTTAATCTCAAGCCTTCAAGTTGTTAAACATATGGGAGTTCAATGTATTTCAATTTTTGGTGACTCTGAATTGATAATAAGGCAGATTAAAAATCATTGTCAAGCCAAGCATCCGAGGTTAAGATCATATAGGAATGAAATTTGGGATCTGATAGAAAACTATTTTGAAGCCTTCAATATTCAGTTTATTCCGAGGGAGGATAATAGATTAGCATATTCTTTAGCAGTTTCAGCCAGCACCTTCAAACCTCCAATAAATCCAAGGCTAATAAGGTATGAAATTAAAATTAGACATATACCTTCTATCCCTAATAATGTGAAACATTGGCAGGTGTTTGATGATGATGAATAGATAAATCAGTTCCTGAAAATGATTGGAAACTTTGAAGATGTTGAGATAGACCAGGAGGAAGAACAAACAAAGTAGAAAGAAGAAATAAGAAACCTTAAGCAGTCAATAGGTGAACATAAGATTATCCAATTGAAAGATAATGTGCTCCCTAAAGGGTTGGTTCCCCTTGAAAGATTATTCGATTCTAATGATGTTGTCGTTGATTCAAAGAAAACACATCAAGAAGAAGAGATGGAAGATTCTAACTTGGGCCCAAAATAGTGAAATTGTTCAAAGGTGTTCCCAAAAACTACAAAGAAAGATACATTGATCTTTTTAAGAAATATATGGATGTGTTTGCCTGGTCATATGAAGACCTGAAAACATATGACAAAATCATAATTCAACATAAGCTTCCATTGAAAGAAGGATTCAAACCACACAGACAGAAGCCTAGACAGATCAATTCATTGTTGTTAGCTCCAATCGAAAAAGAAGTGAATAAATTGTTGCAAGAAAAAATTATAGTCCCTCTCATATATTCAGACTGGGTTTCTAGTCTAGTCCCTGTAAGAAAGAAGAATGGAGAGATAATATTGTGTGTAGACTTCAAGAATTTTAACTGAGCATCTCTAAAAGATAGTTATCCTTTTCCGAAAATGCATTATGTCTTACAAAAGGTGACATGAGCTCAAATGTTGTCTATGGTTGACATATTTTCTGGGTATAATCAAGTAGCAGAAGAAAAATAATATCAGAAGAAGACTGCTTTCATGATGCCCTAGGGACATTTCAGAGGGCCATGGACATAGCCTTCGTTCGTGACAGGTTTGTAGTTATATATCTTGATGATGTAACTATTTTCTTAGGGTCAGATAATGAACACTTGGATCATTTGAAAAAAACTTTTCAAAAGTGCAGAAAGTTTGGTCTATCATTAAATCCCAAGAAATATTTATTTGCCTTAGAAGAAGGTAAATTATTGGGTCACATAGTTTCTAAAAAAGGAGAAAAGATTTACCCAGCAAGGGTGGAAGCCATTTAGACGATTCCTGTACCCAGAAGAAAGAAAGATATCCAGAGATTCCTAGGAAAAATAAAATTTCTGAGGATATTTGTGCCCAATTATGCTGAGACCGTGAGAAGTATAATAGATATGTTGAAGAAAAATGCAGAAGTGAAATGGGATAAGGAAGCAAGAGATGCATTTTCTAGAATAAAGGAAGCACTGCAAGAAGCTCTAGTTCTGATTAGTCCAGACTATTAAAAAGCCTTTCAAGTATTCTCATTTGCATCCCCCACTACTATTGTTGTTGTGTTGTTGCAGAAAAATGAAGATAGTAAGGAGAAGCCAATTGAAATTTTCAGTAAAGTTCTCAGAGACACTGAGCTCAAATACAATATTATGGAGAAACAAGTATATTTTTTGGTCAAAGCACTGAAAGCCTTCGGGACTTATGTGTTACAATCCCAAATAACAGCTTACGTTCCTAATTCTGCTGTGAAAGACGTACTGGTCCAAAGTGATGTTGAATGAAAAAGGGGGAAATGGATAGAAAAAATCCAAGGGTATGATTTGGACATCAAACCCACCAAGTTGGTCAAGGGACAGGGGTTAGCGAAGTTGTTGACAGAGACAATTTTTTAAGCCTTGGGAATTAATCTGTTAGTGCCAGTGGATGGACCTGTTAATGAAGAAGGTCAAAGCAAGTCCAAAATAGGTATTCAATACAAATTTTTGTGCTCTGATTGGTATAAGTATATTGTGCATTACTTGTGTTTATTTTCTTGTCCAACTTCACTAAATAGAACAAAATATAGAGCTCTTAAGCTCAAATCTCAGTCATATGTTATATTAGAAGCAAAGATATATTGGAAAGATCCTGCTGGTATTTTTTTGTTATGTTTGACTGAAGGAGAATCTATTGGAGTCACCAAAGAATATCATGAAAATATGTGTGGAGGTCATTATAGCTGGAAGGTAACTACTCATAAAATTCTCAAGTCAGGCTTCTATTGGCCAACCCTGTTTGCCGATGTTTATAGACCGGTCAGAATTTGTCAGAAGTGTAAGTTGTTTGCTGAAAAGAAAAAACTTGCTCCATTACCTCTCATCCTAGTATTTGTTGAAGAACCTTTCAGGCAATGGGGATTGGATTTTATTGGAGAAATAAATCCACCATCAAGTGGACAGTTCAAGTGGATTCTAACTGCCACTGATTACTTTACAAAATGGGTTGAAGTAATACCCACTAAGAAGGCGAATGACCAAGTAGTGATGAAGTTTCTAGAGGAAATTTTTTTCAACAGATTCAGATGTCTAGACAAAATTGTGACTAATAATGCCCAGGTATTTAACTCTGCTCGTATCATTAATTTCTGTCAAACATATTATGTAATTTTATCACATTCCATAGCATATCATCCCCAAGGAAATGGATTGGCCATGTATTCAAATAAGACATTGGTCAGAATCTTGAAGAAGACAATCATCAAGAATTAGAAGGAATGGGATATGAAGTTGAAGTTTTCCCTTTGGGAAGTTTGAGTCACTACCAGAAGATCTACTGGAAAGTCTCCCTATGAGATGGTTTATGGAACTCAAGCGATATTTCCTACTCAACTGGCCAACCAATGATTTATTTCCTTCAAGAAGCTTAGGAAGAACCTAATTCTATGGTGAGAAGATTGAAAAAAATAATTGAATCAAGTGAAAACAAAAACAAAGTCAGGGATAACTTGATCACTTATCAGGAAAATATGAAGTCTATATTTGACAAAAAAGAAAAAGTTACCTTTAAAGTAGGAGATTTGGGACTGAGATGGGACACCAGACGAGAAGAAAAGGGGAGGCACGGTAAATTTTACCTTATCTGGTATGGTCCATATAGAATCTTTGAGGCAAGGTCAAATAACACATTCATTTTGGAAGATCTGGATGGAGAGTCAATACAATTGCCTGTGAATGGGCAGTATCTGAAGCATTATTTCCAGCATTAAAATTCAACATTCCACCATTGTAAATACCGGATTTCTCATTGTTCATATGTCACTAAGAAATATTTGACTCCATGCCCAATGAATAAGGCACCAATCTACGGTCCTTAGCACTTCTGTGGAAAAAATCACTATCCCCAGTTGGAGCCAGATGTTGTGGCTCATTTGCATTTACCTTTGGAATATTTTTCAAAACACCAAAAAAGAATATATGTTAGAAATTGTAAAAAATTGTATGTCGAAGAAGAATGTTGATTTATATGTTCGTCCATTAACATTACATGATGATATGTGAAGGTGGGTTGATTCAGACTCATTCACATGCAGAACAGTTCAAGAGTCAAACCGATGGGCACGTTTAGAACATTGCACAACGGTCAGGGTCAAGTCAAGCTCATTCAAAATCTCAGGAGATACTAGTGCGGAGAAACATTGGATAAGCTCAAGAGGGTTACACTGTGTGGAGGAAAACAAACTAGTTTCCCGCAGGCAGAGAAATGGCGTATTTCCCTTAGAAAATTAAGAGTTTTGTAGGAGGCGCAAAGGGAAAAACATACGGTCAGGATCAAAGCACAAAACTAAAACAGAGAGATGGACGGCAGAGATCGTATCGCATATCACATTTGGTAAAGGTTACAAGTTTGAAATATGGTTAAAATTGTGATATTGAGATGCGATGCGATCACATATCGCACTTCACAAGTTTAAAGGGTTAGCGCTGAGGAATGTATTAAAGGTTGTGATCTGTAGGCTGCGGGTAGGCCCACCTCTCTTTTCCACGTCACCTCCCTCTCTCCGCATTTCACACTTCACAAGTTTTAGTGTTTACCTCCACCGCCCATAAACTAAATCTTTTGATTTGCGATTTGTGATATCCCTGGTACCCATCTCTGCCACTTCACTTTCCTCTCCCCGCACTTCACACTTCACAAGTTTTATAGCTTACCTTCCATTTCTCATAACAAATCTGCCGATTTGTGATTTGCGATTGGCCCCACCTTTCCTTGCCACGTCACCTTCTGCCCGTCGCACTTCACACATCGCACAGTTTAACACTTACCTCCCATCTTTCATAATAAAATCCCCAACTTGTGATTTTCAGGTGGATGCAATGTGGTTTCAAAAGTGAACTCCAAAAGTTTTCAAATCCAGAGGTAAGGCATTTATTGTGTTAAATCACATCGAAGGGAGAAATGGAGGATTATAATGTAAAGCCGATGAAATGCCAAATGCGATAGAAAGATGAGGCAATGTGTTCTCCAGGGGTGAGTAGAATATAGTTTGAGTCCATGCCTTGCGGCGGTTGAAAAAGAGAAGACAGAATGCTGCAGGCACACATAGAGGCATAGGCAGAGTCGGGTAGAAGAACATATAGTGGCACTATTGGAAGCATGACAGCTGGGTCAAGTCGGGTACTGAGGTGTTGTTATAGAACTGTGAAGCTATCACATCATAACCAGAAAGAACACCTTAGCACTTCGGGGGGACGCATCGGCAACAATCGGATTCAACAAAATGAATGATATTTCCAGTTTCAATTTTTTTTCTTGGTATGATTGCATAAGTAATTTTAACATTTTAGGTAGTCGAAGAAGTTTCAAGAAGTTCTGAAGTTATGAACTATTTTGATGTATTTAAGTAGATAGAAATAAAGAAAAGAGGTTCTGAGTTTTGGACCTCTGGAAGACTAAAACTGTGATACTTACTTTATAAGGAATTAATGAAAGAAGCATCAAGTTTCCTGCAACGGTTGATGGTGATTTGTTCTTCCTGTGCCATTTTGTGTCCCTTCTTCTTTGAATGCAGTGAAGTAATGTAGTAGCTGGTCTCTTAATTACATCTGTGAGTAAGAGTTAAATAACCTTAATTTGCGCTCCTTCACTCCAACTACTCTCCCTTCATAAAATCTCTTTGGAACTTAAAAGTAATAGATTTTGTGTGTACACAATATTATTTTGAGTTTCTTCTCTCTCCATTAAATTCATTCACGAGATTTAAGTGTTGTAATACGTATTTACAACATATCATTTGAATTTCTTCTTTAGTTCTTCCGCACTTCCATTAAGATATAATGGGTTAATGGCATTGTAAGATCTTTCATTATACCGTGTTGTTAAGTCTTTAAATAATTTAAGATTTCCAAAAGGGAATTGAATGAAGACACCTAACACAATTGCATGACACACTTTCAAAAATGCTTTAGAAATGGATTCTTTCCATGACGAAGGAATTTCCTCTTGAAATACAACATGATCATGGAGAATAATGTGATATTTGTATATTTTTGAAGTTTATGAGCCAAATGCAGTATTGAGGTATCTATATTTTGCTTCCAATGTACATGTGTCTTTTATTTAAAATGTCAAGCTAATTTTTAACATATATTGTTTTTCTCTCTATTTTGTTGTATAGTTATGAACTTCCAAAAAAAGTTTACTAATTTTTGGATGCATAAGATAAGAATCTTCCTCATCAACATAAAAATGTAGGAAAACTAGAATCTACACTTTTAGGACCTAAAGTTCATCCCTTTGTATCCACATAAATAGTATGTCCTTAGATGTGTATAAGTAGGGGTGCTAACATTGGAACTAAAGATTTGTAAAATGAAATTTCTTTACTTTTAGAATAAAAATGAGGGTATCTAAGTATTTATAATTACCAAAACTTTTATTTGAGAAGAGAACCTCTGGTTTGGCTTTTTATTATCAAGTTCAAACATCGGAAACATCTTCACTAGAGTGATATATTCTCCTTTCATGGGGCTTTTAGAATCTTATGTAGCATCGGTCTTGGAATTTTCTTAGATTTTCCAAGGGACCATGTTTTGGTTCTTCAACTTCTACAATTTCTTATAATTCATTTGTTCTTACACATGCATTAAGACTACAAGTGTCATTTAAAGTTAAATAGGAACTTGGTGGTTAGATATCATTTATTTATCGTTTCAAAAATTTTTATTTGGAAGAAAACCTCTAGTTTGGCTTTTGATAATCAGTTTAAACATCAAACATCCTCACTAAGTGAAAATATAATTTAACCTTTTCATGGGCTAGACATCTTATATGATCTTGAATTGTAGGTTTCCAATGGATGTGTTTTTGTTCTTCAACTTCTACAAATTTATTGTAGTCATTATTATACAGCACGTGGGCTACAAGTACTAAATTTTAAGTTAAATAGGAACATTGGTTTGATATGGTGATATTTGTCATTCATGATACTATCTACATCTCTAATTGCATGGTCTTCATATATGTTTTGGTAACAATTTACATGTAAAGTACTTTTAAATGATATCCACTAGATGGTGAGAATAATGTTTCATTGCATGAAATATGACTACCTTTATTAATTATTGGAACTATATTAATTTTTTTTGAAAGTTGTGTGTTTTATGAATATGTAAATCACACTTTACATGGGTTCATATAAATGGTATGATTTAGTGTTTAGCTACAAAGAATTGGTACAAGCTAGAATGGAAAATAAAATTTTGGAGAAAAGGGACTATATTCAGTCTCACTTATTAATGATCAAAGTAGTTGGGCTAGGAAGGAGTTGAATCTCTGATTAGAACTTATATTATACAGAAAGATTAATTCTCGTATATTGCAATTTTGATAGTTGATGTCACTCAACCACATTTGATTGAGGAGGATGTTGATGAAGGGGACATAAATCCATGAAGATCATGATTTGAGGCAAAACAATGGTAAATCAAAGTATTGAAGCATGTCATTAAATATTGTGAGTATAATACTTTTTTAAGTAATGTGTGTTACATTCGTTTATAGGTACAAATGTTACCACCTACATTTTTCTATTGGGAATAGATATATATATCTGTGGAGTGAAGGTGGGTGAGGGATCCATATTCAATATAGAGCTTGGGAATAAAGTCACGTAATTATAGTAGAAAGGATGCATAGTGGTTAAAATTGGGAAACATCTTATGTAGCATCATTCTTGGAATTTCTTAGATTTTCCATTGGACCATGTTTGGTTCTTCAACTTCTACAAATTTCTTATGATCATTATTCATAAACATGAATTAATACTATAAGTGTCATTTTAGTTAAATAGGAACTTGGTGGTTTGATATGAACTCATAAAAAACATTTCTAAGATACTATATACATCTCCTAGTACATGGCCTTCATATATGTTTTTTATATTTGGCGTATAAATACACTGTGTGGCACTAGATGGTGGGGAACAATGTTCTTGCCACAATATGAATACCATACTATTTAAAATTATTTGTTTATATTACCTTTTTTGAAAGTTTGCTGTTTTCTTGAAAAAGTATAAAATCACACTTTACATGGTTCAACCTCTTAATTACAATTTATGATTTAATTTTTATATAGAATTGGTAAAAGCTAGAATGGAAAATGCAATTTTGGAAAAAATGGGACTATATTTATCTCCTTATTAATGATCAAGTGGTTGGGCTAGGAATGGTCGAATCTACAAAGTCTACAACTTTATTATTTGCCGGATAAAGGTTAATGCATGTTATGTTGCAATTTTGATAAGCAGAGACCTATCAACACATTTGATCGAGGAGGATGTTGATGAAGGGGACATACATCCATGGAGATATCATGTATTTGAGGCAAAAAATAGAACAATAAAAATATTGAAGCATGTGTTGAAATATTATTGATAGTATACTACTTTTTATAGTAAATACTAACCTTATTTAAATTTGTTTATAGGGTGCAAATACTTCTTCTACATTTTCTATTGGAGGCAAAGGTAGATCTTCTAACATGGAGTGAAGGTGGGTGAGGTTCCCATATTCAATAGGATCTTTGGAATAACGAGTGCTTAGAAGATGGTAAACAAAGGATGCATAAAATGGTCAAATTGAGAAGATGTTAAAACACGATGTATTGTACCATCGACCGCGATTTGAGCATACACTAGAAGTTGCATTGGAATCTTATGAGGGTGCTTTGAATCAGATTTGCAACTCTTTATAACAAGTCTGCCATAAATATTTTCCCAATATAAGTTATTTTCATATTACAAAGGTTTCTCTCACACATGAATGCATGAGCAACATGTACATTTCGAAGAATGGTGTAATGTCCGTGAAGGCCTTTCTTGAAGGTGAAACATTGGTGAAATGGAATTTGAGGCTTTGAAGGTCCAGGTCATTTGATGAGTGGCGAGTGAGGCGTCCGTTAGATCGTTTGGCCCCAGGGCGTCCAGTCAAGATCAGATCGTTTGGTGGCGTGGCGGTGAAAGCGTCCGTTCGGGTGGGCGTGCCGGGCGAGGGCGTACGTTCGGGTCGGGTCGGGTCGTTTGGCCCGAGGGCGCCCGTGTCAAATTTGCTAAGTTGTGACCGCCCGGGTGCCTTGTGCACGTCCGGGCGGCCCGTTTGCCGTTTGCTCCCATGTGCGTCCGTTTGGTCGGGTCGTTCGGTCGTGCCGTGCGAGGGCGTTCGTTCGGGTCGGGTCGTTCGGTCGTGCCGGGCGAGGGCGTCCGTTCGGGTCGGGTCGTTCGGTCGTGCCGGATGAGGGCGTCCGTTCGGCGTCCGTTCGGGTCGGGTCGGGTCGTTTGGCCCGAGGGCGCCCGTGTCAAATTTGCTAAGTTGTGACCGCCCGGGTGCCTTGTGCACGTCCGGGCGGCCCGTTTGCCGTTTGCTCCCATGTGCGTCCGTTTGGTCGGGTCGTGCCGGGCGAGGGCGTCCGTTCGGGTCGGGTCGTTCGGTCGTGCCGGGCGAGGGCGTCCGTTCGGGTCGTGTCGTTCGGTCGTGCCGGGTGAGGGCGTCCGTTCGGGTGAGGGCGTCCGTTCGGGTCGGGTCGTTCGGTCGTGCCGGGCGAGGGCGTCCGTTCGGGTGGGCGTGCCGGGCGAGGGCGTACGTTCGGGTCGGGTCGGGTCGTTTGGCCCGAGGGCGCCCGTGTCAAATTTGCTAAGTTGTGACCGCCCGGGTGCCAGTACTGCGTCCGGACGACCCGTTGCCTGCTCCATGTGCGTCCGTTTGGTCGGAGCGTCTTGAGTGTCGCGCAGTTGAGCGTCGCGTTCGGGTGGCGTCTTGAGACGAGGCGTCCGTTCGGGTCGGAGTCGTTCGGTCGTCCGGGTGAGGGCGTCCGTTCGGGTGGGCGTGCCGGGTGAGGGCGACCGTTCGGGTCGGGTCGTTCGGTCGTGCCGGGTGAGGGCGTCCGTGCGGGTCGGGTCGTTTGGTCGTGCGGCACGATGGCGTCCGTTCGGGTGGGCGTGCCGGACGAGGGCGTCCGTTCGGGTCGGGTCGGGTCGTTTGGCCCGAGGGCGCCCGTGTCAAATTTGCTAAGTTGTGACCGCCCGGGTGCCTTGTGCACGTCCGGGCGGCCCGTTTGCCGTTTGCTCCCATGTGCGTCCGTTTGGTCGGGCGTGCCGTGTCGCGCCGGGTGAGGGCGTCCGTTCGGGTGGGCATGCCGGGTGAGGGCGTCCGTTCGGGTCGGGTCGTTCGGTCGTGTCGGGTGAGGGCGTCCGTTCGTTTCGTGTCGTTTGGTCGTGCGGCACGATGGCGTCCGTTCGGGTGGGCGTGCCGGGCGAGGGCGTCCGTTTGGGCCGGGTCGGGTCGTTTGGCCCGAGGGCGCCCGTGTCATATTTGCTAAGTTGTGACCGCCCGGGTGCCTTGTGCACGTCCGGGCGGCCCGTTTGCCGTTTGCTCCCATGTGCGTCTGTTTGGTCGGGCGTGCCGTGTCGCGCCGGGTGAGTGCGTCCGTTCGGGTGGGCGTGCCGGGTGAGGGCGTCCGTTCGGGTGGGCGTGCCGGGTGAGGGCGTCCGTTCGGGTGGGTCGTTCGGTCGTGCCGGGTGAGGGCGTCCGTTCGTGTCGTGTTTTGGTCGTGCGGCACGATGGCGTCCGTTCGGGTGGGCGTGTCGTGCGAGGGCGTCCGTTCGGGTCGGGTCGGGTCGTTTGGCCCGAGGGCGCCCGTGTCAGATTTGCTAAGTTGTGACCGCCCGGGTGCCTTGTGCACGTCCGTGCGGCCCGTTCGCCGTTTGCTCCCATGTGCGTCCGTTTGGTCGCTCGTGCCGTGTCGCGCCGGGTGAGGGCGTCCGTTCGTTCGGTCGTGCCGGGTGAGGGCGTCCGTTCGGGTCGGGTCGTTCGGTCGTGCCGGGTGAGGGCGTCCGTTCGTGTCGTGTCGTTTGGTCGTTCGGCACGATGGCGTCCGTTCGGGTGGGCGTGCCGGGTGAGGGCGTCCGTTTGGGTCGGTCGTTCGGTCGTGCCGGGTGAGGGCGTCCGTTCGTGTCGTGCGGCACGATGGCGTCCGTTCAGGTGGGCGTGCCGTGCGAGGGCGTCCGTTCGGGTCGGGTCGGGTCGTTTGGCCCGTGGGCGCCCGTGTCAGATTTGCTAAGTTGTGACCGCCCGTGTGCCTTGTGCACGTCCGGGCGGCCCGTTTTCCGTTTGCTCCCATGTGCGTCCGTTTGGTCGCTCGTGCCGTGTCGCGCCGGGTGACGGCGTCCGTTCGGGTCGGGTCGAGTCGTTTGGCCCGTGGGCGCCCATGTCAGATTTGCTAAGTTGTGACCGCCCGTGTGCCTTGTGCACGTCCGGGCGGCCCGTTTTCCGTTTGCTCCCATGTGCGTCCGTTTGGTCGCTCGTGCCGTGCCTGTCGCGCCGGGCAGACGCGCGCTCCGTTCGGGCTCTGCCGTTCGGTCGTGCCGGGTGAGGGCGTCCGTTCGTGTCGTGTCGTTTGGTCGTGTTGCACGATGGCGTCCGTTCGGGTGGGCGTGCCGTGCGAGGGCGTCCGTTCGGGTCGGGTCGGGTCGTTTGGCCCGTGGGCGCCCGTGTCAGATTTGCTAAGTTGTGACCGCCCTGGTGCCTTGTGCACGTCCGGGCGGCTCGTTTGCCGTTTGCTCCCATGTGCGTCCGTTTGGTCGGGCGTGCCGTGTCGCGCCGGGTGAGGGCGTCCGTTCGTGTCGTGTCGTTTGGTCGTGCGGCACGATGACGTCCGTTCGGGTGGGCGTGCCGTGCGAGGGCGTCCGTTCGGGTCGGGTCGGGTGGTTTGGCCCGAGGTCGCCGGTGTCAAATTTGCTAAGTTGTGACCGCCCGGGTGCCTTGTGCACGTCCGGGCGGCTCGTTTACCATTTGCTCCCATGTGCGGCCGTTTGGTCGTGCGCGCCGTGTCGTGCCGGGTGAGGGCGTCCGTTCGGGTCGGGTCGTTTGGCCCGAGGGCGCCCGTGTCAGATTTGCTAAGTTGTGACCGCCCGGGTGCTTTGTGCACGTTCGGGCGGCCCGTTTGCCGTTCGCTCCCATGTGCGTCCGTTCGGGTGGGTACGCCGTGTCGTGCCGGGTGAGGGCGTCCGTTTGGGTGGGTGTGCCGGGTGAGGTCGTCCGTTCGGGTGGGGTCGTTTGGCCCGAGGGCTCCCGTGGTCGATGAGCAGCAGGGACCGCCGGTGCTCTTGTAGGCGACGTCCGGCGTCTGCTGGCTGCTTTTCTCCTGGCTGGCATCCCTGTTTTCGGGGCGTCGTGGCCGTAGCGGTGGAGGGCGTCTAAGCGGTTTGCCAAGGAAGCGAGGGCGCTTGTGTCGATTTTTTGGTGCCAGGACTGGAAGTTTTGTGCATCGCTCCGGGCGGTCCGTTTCTGCCGTTTGCCCTGCGTCCTGTCGTGGTCGCGTGCCGTGTCGCGCGGTGATGGCGTTTCGTTCGGGTGGGCGGCCGGGTGAGGGCGTCCGTTCGGGCTCCGGCCGTGGCCCGAGGGCGCCCGTGCTGCCCATATTGTGACCGCCTGTGCCCTTGTGCATGTCCGGCGGCCCGTTTTGCCCTTTTGCCGTTTGCTACCATGTGCGTCCGTTCGGGTGGGCGCGCCGTGTCGCCCCGGGTGAGGGCGTTCGTTCGGGTCGGGTCGTTTGGTCGTGTCGGGTGATGTCGTCCGTTCCGGTCGGGTCGTTTGGCCCGAGGGCGCCCGTGCCATATTTGCTAAGTTGCGACCGCCCGGGTGCCTTGTGCACGTCCGGGCGGCCCGTTTGCCGTTTGCTCCCATGTGCGTCCGATCGGGGGGGCGCTCCGTGTCGCCCCGGGTGAGGGCGCACGGTCGGGGGCGTTCGGGTCGCCCTGTTTTGTCCGAGGGTGCGCTTATCAGATTTTGCTTTTCGTGTGAAAGGTGGGTTGGTAATTGAGTTGTTTTGCTCGGTTGTGCCTCAAGAATGGCCTTGGGTCATTTGTAGGGTCGTCGACTTTCTTCTCTCCATCACCACTCGGTAGCATATGAGCGGTAATGTTGGCCATGCTTGTCCTTGGAGGCATGTTTGAACAATCTCTCCCGTCCACTCTGTTTTCTAGCATTTGGATGGGGTTGTTGTGTGGCTCTTTGAGATGACTGGCTGCCTGTTGGCGTTGTTGAAATCGGCGCTCCGGTAACTCTCTCTCGTGCCCCTTGGTCGCACGTTTGCTCTGTTGAAATCAGCGTTTTGATATGTCGCTCGTTGGCTTTGTCGATGTCGGCTCTTCTCTATATTGTTCTTATCCTCCCGTTTTGCTTGCTTGTGGGGGGAGGGGTTGGATTTTCGTGTGAAAGGTGGGTTGGTAACTGAGTTGTTTGTTCGGGTGTGCCTGAAGAGTGGCCTTGGGTCATTTGTAGGGTCATCGACTCTCATCTTCTCTCCATCCCCACTCGGTAGCGCATGAGCGGTAATGTTGGCCATGCTTGTCCTGGGAGGCATATGTGAAAAGAGTTGCCCTTCCGCTCCGTGTTCTCAGAGTTGGATGAGGTCGCTCTGTGTGGCTCCTTGAGACAACTGGCCGGTCGCCTATGTCGCTCTCGTGCCCCTTGCTCGCTCGTTGGCTCCGGCGATGTTGGCTCTTCGCCATATTGTTCACCTCCTCCCTTTTTGGTGGGTTGGAGAGGTGGGCTTTTGTCTCGTTGGCTTCGTGAAATCGTCTCCTCGGTATATTGTTCACCTCCTCCCCTTTCGGTGGGGGGAGGGGTTGGATTTTCGTGTGAAAGGTGGGTTGGTAACTGAGTTGCTTGTTCGGGTGTGCCCGAAGAGTGGCCTTGGGTCATTTGTAGGGTCGTCGACTCTCGTCTTCTCTCCATCCCCACTCGGTAGCGCATGAGCGGTAATGTTGGCCATGCTTGTCCTGGGAGGCATATGTGAAAAGGTTACCCTTCCGCTCTGTGTTCTCAGAGTTGGACGAGGTCGCTCTGGGTGGCTCCTTGAGACAACTGGCCGGTCGCCTATGTCGCTCTCGTGCCCCTTGCTCGCTCGTTGGCTCCGTCGATGTTGGCTCTTTGCTATATTGTTCACCATTTTTTGGTGGGGCGGAGGAGGTGGCTTGGCTCTGTAAATTAGCTACAAATTCGCTCCCGCTATTGTGAACCTCCTCCCCCGGGTGGGGGAGGGGTTGACTTTCAGGTGAAAGGGGTTGGTAACCGGTAGAGTTGCTTGTTCGGTACCCAAGAGTGGCCAATATTTAGGGCTGCGATGATCTCGTCTTCTCTCCATCCCCACTCGGGCGCGCATGAGCGGTAATGTTGGCCATGCTTGTCCTGGGAGGCATATGTGAAAAGAGTTACCCTTCCGCTCTGTGTTCTCAGAGGTGGACGAGGTCGCTCTGTGTGGCTCCTTGAGACAACTGGCCGGTCGCCTATGTCGCTCTCGTGCCCCTTGCTCGCTCGTTGGCTCCGTCGATGTTGGCTCTTCGCTATATTGTGAAAGGTGGGTTGGTAACTGAGTTGCTTGTTCGATTTTCGTGTGAAAGGTGGGTTGGTAACTGAGTTGCTTGTTCGGGTGTGCCTGAAGAGTGGCCTTGGGTCATTTCTAGGGTCGTC
>JAXQQM020091121.1:0-38554 GCA_034641835.2 Pinus albicaulis
TCCTCTGTCAACAAATCTTCAGAATGATATAATATAGTGTAAGGAAGAAACAGACCTAGCTTGGGTGAAAAATCATTGCACAGTGGTTTTTAGAAAACACCTTCTTTTGCTTGTGAGTTTAAGAGAGCCACCCAAATACCTGTACCCCTGTTTCCAATATTACTTTCAAACACTAAAAACTCTGTTCTTCAGAAAAAAGGCCCCTTTCCTTTGTGAAGTTTTAAGAGAACAAAAAAAACTGCTTTTTTACTTCTGCCTCCAGAGTTAGAAACACATCAATGAAATCTGCCCTTCAATGTAACATTTACCCTTAGAGCCTCTTTGTCAATCAGTCTTTTCAACATGATAATGAGGTGAAGAAAGAGGGCAAACCTAGGTTAACAATACACAGTGCTTTATGAGGGACACTTTTTCTTGTGAAGTTTTAAGAAAACATCACTTGTATACCTCTGCCTTCAAAGTTTAGTTTTGACCACCAACAAACCTTGCCCTCCAGAAAAATGGCCCTATCCACCCTTAGAAACTCTCTGTCAACAAACTTACAGTAGTGAAATCTAGTGAAAAAAGGAGGGGGCAGTTTGTTACAAAGGTGTGCTTGTGAGATAGGCAACAGTCACTCTGTTCTTGAAACCTCTGCTGTCAATAAATACAATGATTTGAAAACGACACAAACTGGTTCCTAACCATAAAACCCCGTATTATCACAATGTAATTACCTCATCTCACTGTGTAGGAAAACTGCTTTTGTTTTTAGCAATAATGGCAAGGTCTGGGGTTTTCAAACATTTTGGTCACTTATCAACACCTTGCAATCGATGGGAGTTCATAAAAATACCTCAAATTTGATGGATGCTCGCTTGAAAGGATGAAAGAAACCCTGGGTAGCTTGGAAAAGTCGCGCGGCAACCTCTGGAGCAAACCCGTCGCGCAAAAGGAACGTGTCGGGTCGGCCTGTCGTGTGGTCGGGCGGCCTCCTACAGGCACGTCGCGCCCACCTATAGGCACGTCGCGCCGGTGTTGAAAGCCTTTGTAAAATGATGCCCAGGCACGTCGCGCCTAAATCCAGACACGTCGCACGGCCTTAAACCAGTGCAGAAAACTTCAATTTGCTTGAAAAACGTTGTGATCCTTGGGAGCTGCGGAAGTTGGCTTTGAATTTCGTCAATGGCCTTCGTACTCCTCTATTTCATTCTTTTGACACTCCTTCAACGGCTACATTCATTGTTTCTTTAAAAAAACAAAATAAAGACCCCATGGCTATCTTTGAACATAGTGAAGTTTTTCGTTCAAACAGTGGCATTTCTTTGAGAGCGTCTTTATTTGCGTCTATTTTCTTTTATCACTTCAAATAATTAAACTTTGCTTGCCCTATTTGGATTTGATGACCTCTACCCTTCTTAAATGATACAAAACCGTGTTTCAGACTGCTGCTTAAACAGTGATAGTTCATCGAATTTGTTTTGCCTATTCACGAAGTCACATACCTGTTCTCATAAGAGAGACATTTCAGAACCTCGACTCTGTCCCTCTTTTTGACACTTTAGGTGACAATGTTAACAAAAGAAAAGGTCATTCAAAATCTGTCAAAGGCATTTGAAAGCTGCTTTATCACTTAACAGGGGATTTCCTGTGTCACTCCAACTTGTTAATAATTTCTGCTATCAGGTGACTTATAAGCCTTTCTCCTTGGACTGTAAGTGCCTTTCTACTAGCTGTTTCTTTTTATAACATAATTCTCTGCTTTACAACTCACTGTGTCACATCCCTGCCACTGTTTATTTAATACTGTATCTTTGTGCTAAGTCTGCCCTCTGGAATGATGACAATTGTGTTTTTTTTTAAAACATATAAACAGTGGTGACTCATCACAACCAACTTCCTCTGCTTATTCATAAGATTGAATACCACTTGCCTCCTCCATCTGAAAGACAAGCTTGTGTAATATGAAAACAGGACTCTTTGATACATAGTCATTATTTTGCTCTGGTCATTGTGTTACCTCTTTTTGCCCAAAGAACCATTTCATAACTGAACTATGTTCATTGTTTTCCTCTCTTGGTGATTTTTAGCAAGGAAGGGCTATTCATAATGCACCAAAACATTTGAAAGCTGTAAACACCATTTCTTGAAAGGCGCTTCCTTGGCCCTTTGGTATATGACATTGTTTTGTTGCTTGACCTTTCCTCAAGGAGACAGTTTTCTTTTGGTATCAGTGGCACACATATATTCAATATTGTCTCTTTCCTACTGTAGGTATAGCCTGACAGATAGTTCTTTGAAATAGGAGTACCAATACCTTTACATTATCAGCATTGTCTTTCATCTGTGTAGTGACCTTGTTTCAGTCTTTGGTATCCTTCCACTGCTTTCTTGTATCAATCAGTTTCAGCACCCTGCAGTAGCTTTGGACCTCTACTCATGCATGGAGGAGGCTCTTCATCAGTTAAGGTGTCCGGAGACTTTTTGACCACTATGTTCGACACAGCCTTTCTCTGAATGTGGTGGTAAGTAAACTTCTTGAAAAACACCAATATTAGCATCTTTACTTGCAAGCATCATTGTGTTTTTAGAAGAAAACCCTAGCCACAGTGACACTGTTCTAAGGGTGACTGAGAAATTAATCATTTGGATTGTTTATCTCATGACCTGTTACTTGACAAAAACTTTTTGTGACTATGAAGGTCAGTGCATTTGAAAAAGCTAAGGGCTTTCTTTCTGCCTGTGTAATGGCATTGGTTAACAGTCTCTATTCCATTTGATTTTGAACAAAACAGGCTTCTTATGATTTGGATGTTTACTGATGACAGGTCTTTCTAGAGTTCAACAATTCATATGGTTTGCAAGTTTGAAATGAGCTCCTTTATCAGGCCAAACTCCCCTTTCTTTTGAGCTTATCATATTTCCACTATATTCCTGTTATGGTCATCAATTACATTCATGAAACCTGAAGATATTGTTTCATCGTTTCAGTAAAGGCAAACCTGGACTTTTGCAACCTTCTGAGTCAACACTGGCCTGCGCCCTCTGCTTATGTATGAAGGAGGCGCCCTAACCCTCTGCTTGTAAATGAAGGAGGTTCTGGGCCTTGACAATTTACCATTTTGCTGAGATAGTGGCGACCCTTTCTTACTGTGATTTTCATGCTGGAAAGAGCTGTCAGGTCCTGATGAGTGACTTTTGTTTTGCAGCTTCATCTCAGGCTCATAATACATTTATAAGCAGCTGTTCCTCTAAGTGTAGATCAAGCAATTCCTCCCGAGATGAAGTTATATTTCCTGCTTTTGTAGAAACCATAGAACACTGTGAAAAACCTACTAGTTAGCTTGAGATTGGGCTTTATGCAGTGCTGAGACCTAAGGAATATGAGTGGCGCGACTTAAGGCTGTTTGTCAGTTTCATTTGCAAATTAAGGGATCAGTCATGGTAGGTCTGCTGCAGATGGAGGCTTTTTTGGCTTTTTGATGATTGCCAAAGGTGAAAAGACCTAAACGCCACTTCCTAACATAGGGTAGACTTTTGAAACAGATGTGGATTTGCCTTTTAAGGCTGATGGGCAGGTCAATAAGGCTGAAGCTAGATAGGATTGTGATATGAGGTTTTTGATGTTGCTAGGGGTAGACTGAATAGGTAGAAAGGCGAAAAAAGTTTTGGGAGGGTTTTCTGGATGACATATTGACATAAGGAAATCAGTTTCTAGAAAACTCAGCTGAAGATATAGTCATCACTACTAATACAAAAAAATATCGATGTTTAACATCTCCAACCACTGTGTGTTGCAAATCATGCAATAGTATAGTCACAATTGATAGTCACACTGCTCTTTCACCTACCTCTTCACTAGTCTCCACTGAAACTGTCCATGCACTATAGTTAACTGATGTATTCTTTAGTTGATTAATGAGTTAATAATTAGTGAATTAATTAATAATTAATTCACACCACTCTCACTAGTGTATCAATCAGTTAGACTAGATACAACTATCTCAACTATGTTTAACTCAGTTAAACTGAACACAACTCCATCAACTACCTCAATAACTCCACCAAACTCGGTCACATGAGTTCTAACTGAAGTCTCCATGCAATAGCTCCACTTAACCGTCATGAATAGCATAATTCCTTCTGTCAGCTCCTGTGCCACATCTGTGCACTTAACTGAAGTGCTCCAAGAGAATAAGATAATGTTTATAGTCCAAATATTATTAAGAGCTAATAATATTCGACATATCTATTTTTAGACTGGCAATCTAAAAAATAGATTCCGCCCGGTATGTCTAAAAATAGAAGTCCATCTATTTTTTCCGACTTGACCAACCATCCACAAATAGCATCCTGCAACTCATAGAACATGATCCATATGTCTAAAAATAGACATAGTCTAAAAATATACTACGGGCCCAGCTAGTGAAGGCGACTTCTTTCCACTAAGCTCTACCATCTTGTTTGCACCAACATTATTTTCACAAAATTTCAAGAGGGAAGTTTCACACTGTGGTTTGGAGGGTGTAATCTTCAGTGAGGGGAGTAGCCTTTCATTTTTTAGATCATTGGAGGATGTTTCTTCATCATTTGTAGCATTTCCATCCTTCTCCATTTTTTTATTGATATTGAGTTGCTGCTGCTACCTAGCAACTCCGACATTTTTCCATTTAGTGTATTTTGGCCAATCCCTTAAAGGATTGTTGTAGTATTGTTTTCTGGGGTTGAGATCTTGCTCCCCCGCTTTATTTGAACCTGTTATTGTTATATCTTTATACATATCAGTTTGCAATCATTTTCCCTTATGGATTGCTCAGTCATAGCTTGTTGTTGGGTTGTGCAGTTGAGCATTTTCTCTTTTGCATGTACAATTGTCTTGGGGCTGATCTAGCTTAGCTTGAGAGGACTTTCCTAAAGTTCTTGTATATGTATTTGTAGCTGCACAAAATATAATGGCTATGCACTCTTCTTGCATCACATGTATGGACATTTCATTGCTACTACTTGTTTGAGTTCATGTATTGTTGTAGCTCCCCCTTTGGAGCATTGTTCGAGGTACAAAGGATTGGAGGATCTGAATAACCCCTCTAGGGTTATTTCTTTGAGTTAATCTTCTGGAAGAGTAATGTATGAAGGGTAAAAAAAGGAATCCAGGTCATGGTCCAACTTATTTTTGCATTGCCTTCCTTATACAGTGTCCTTCTGGACCCTATTCTATCAAATCCTGAAAAAGGAATATTATAGATTTTCCCAAATAACTAGAGTATTACACTTTCTACCATACAATGCCTCAAAATCATTCATATTTAGTGAAGCTTGATATCCATTATTATAAGAAAATTCTACTAAATGCAAATAATCCTCTGACTTCAATGGCTTATCCATCACATGCATCTTAACATATCTTCAGTCACCTAATTAGTTCTATTTGTTTCCCTATCTGTTCGTGGATGATAGGTTGTACTAAAGTTCAAATTTGTACCAAAAAACTTGACTAATCATTCTCAAAAGTTTGAGATAAAATTTGGATCTTTATCCAAAATAATTGCCTTGGGCATCATGGCAATGTCCTTCAAATAAATCACTATGATATAAGTTTCCTTATGAGTTAACTCAACCGTAATAAAGTAAGTAGTTTTGGTTAATTTGTTCACAAATACCATTTTTTAAGCATATTTTCTTGTTGCCTTTGGAAACTTGGTGATGAAATCAATAGTTAACACTTCCATTTTCACTATAGATGTTGAGAAGTGTAGCAAGAAAGGCTCAATTTGTCTTTGCCTTGGTCAAATTGAGAAATTTTGAATTTCCACAACAGTAGACAAGTTGGAGGCAATTAACTTGTGTGACATGGCTCTTTTTCACCTAGTTAGCTTTGTAAATTCAAGTTAGAGGGATTGGAGTTCAGTTAAGCATGCGTGATCGCTAAATTTTAGTAATCCAATTCAGTTATTTCCTGTTGTGTTCAGTTAAACTAGTTCTAACAATTAATGGAACTAGTGGAAGGTCAGTTGTGCAGTGGGACAACATTCTAAATCAATGATCATCCAATTAACTGATCAATAAACTCAAAATAGCTAGTGAATGCAAGGAATTTGAGTTCCTCGACTATGGTGGAGATTCCAAGGCACTGTAACAAGTAGTTGTAAACTAGTTTGAGTGTACAATGTTAAGAATTTGATAGGGTGTAGTTTAATTCAATTCTCTACTTGATAATTACTTGTGAACTTATTTCTCTTACTTATATATTCTCTTCATTAGATTATTAGGTCTTTCATCAAGTCGATTATCAAAACACAAAAGACACCATATTTTGGCTCTTCAAGCCAAGGCCAAAACCTCTCCCTCTTGGAGAGGGATACCCACAAGTAATTCTTCTTATAGATCTTAAATAGACAAGTACCATTACCATGACCTAGACCCTTGACTTCAATATCCCTCCAAAAGCTTGTCACTACTCCCTTTTGGCTCATAGTGTAGCTTCTTTCTTTTCTGCCCTGTTCTACAATGTTCTGCACCAGCCTTAGAAAGCTAGGTCCCTAGCCCTTAAATGAAGTAGCTCCTTTCATTCTTTCTCGGCTACCTATTGTGTCCCTTCTGATCACCTTTTTGCACCCTTGAAGCCCTTGACCTATCTAAGATATGTGAGGTATAGTGCAGACCCAAGACCTGAACTATGATGACCTTGAAACCTTGTATACTTGCCTACTCTTCGCACCTTTTCCTCTTGTTGTGATAGTCCTTAGCCTCCCTGAACTGTATGGGAGGTGTGGTAGCCCAAAATGAACTTGTAGATTTCCTTTTCACAGCGTGAGCACCTTCGGCCTTCCTAATATATGTGAGGAGGGATTAGACCCTTAAACATAGATAGTACACCTCTTTTCTTTACTCAATCACAGTTCTTCTTCTCACTTATGATCCTCCCATTTTTGCACTACTTTTCACTCTGAATTGTAGACCTTAATCCAAGATTTCTTGGTTACAAATGAGGTCGCAGTCCCTTTATATATAGGAATTGTCTCCCACCTCTAGGCCGACATGTTCATCTGTAGATAGGCCGACTTGATCAAGGGTGGATCTTCAACACAGTTTCAATTGACTTTGTGGAGCAAGGTGACAAGGAATTGGAGCATATAATTTTTCCTTTACACAAGTGTAACATGTCTTCACATACATGACTCTATTTTATACATTTATGACAAGATGAAAAATCCCTAAAAGACATCATGAAGAATTCTTTGACCTATAATAAAAACTACTTGCTCATGAAACCCATGAGTCAAGCTTTACAAAATACATTTTATTATCTTTGTCTTCTTCATTACATAAATTCATAATTACATAGTCATTATCAAGACTGATCCTAGTTACACTTTCCAACACTCCCTCTTAACTAAGGATGTATTCATAATGGTACATGGTCACTTTCAATCTGAGGAATCTCATAAGAAGAATATTGATTGGTAATCCATTTGTTATAGCATCATATGAACCCAAAATTGTTACATAGCAAGGCCTTGACTAACAACTCCATCTCTCCACGATATTTTGAGCTATAATGTTGGTGAGACCAATGATTATAGACTCCATCGTCTTTGTCTCTAAGATACATACTCCACCTGAGTGTTCACTGAGTATGACCTCATAGGACTATTCTTAATTCTCAAAGAATATCCATCCTTTCATGACTACTCTTTCTATGGGTGCCTTAATACATCCCAACAGAGTATCAGATGCCAGATAATTACCCAATCCCACTTTATGTCTTCTAGAATGATGTGCCTACCTTTCCCACTCAACTAGGGAGGATCCAGTCACCATGTACCTACATTCCTATTCACGCCCTTTAGTAAGACTTATGGTTGTTAGTCTTGGTCTAATGCATGACACATGAGATAGAAAAAAAACAATTGTCACTCCCTCTTAACCAGGGATGATCAATCCATTCCATAAAGGAATGTACCTAATCTTTCTTCTTGGCTTAAGTAAGAAACTCGTTATCAGGCTCCCTCTTAATGAGGGACCTACAACAACAATGATTAAAAACATTCAGCTACTCATGAAGGACTCATTTCGTTGATATCAGGTATTGAGAAGCCTTCAAATATTCATAGGGCATAGATCATCCATCACTTTCATTTATAATTCATGTCTTCAGAAAGTGATCCATCAATCTTTTGATCTAGTCTAACTTCATGTCATGCTACTTTTATTATGAACCATACTTCTTCCAAGGATATTTTATCCTACCACATGGTTATCAACTTCTGGAAGGTATATTCTTCCCTTTGGCAGCCCTACATAAGCTCATCAGATATTATTTAATTATAAATATGAACATTTAAATCAAAAGTTACCTTAGTGATGATCTTTCACCATGACATCTTCTTGTAGGCATCAACATCCTTTCTTTACAGATTGACACATATCCTAAAGATATGCATTGTCAAGGGTCTCCATCTTTTCCAGACTTCTATTGGAGTCTACATATCTTCCCAGGAGATTTTCTAGTGAGGTCTCCTTGGCTTACTTGTATGTTGACTGCTTCTTTCCATGGTTGTACTTCCCATGATCTCTTCCTTTTTCTTTATCCACACAAATTTATTTCATTCCCATGAACTTCCATAGTGCATTCCTTGATAATGTACAATCACCTCATATTCCATATGAGGACATATTATGTTGATCTCATCTAGTGTAGATCATGCCTTGTGGCAACTTGTGCTTCAGAAGAGTTTATGCTTTCCATTTTTATTATACTTCTGAAGATAGAAGTATACTACCTGCAATCACATGACTTCATAACATCCAGTGTCAACATATATATACGTACCTCATTCTTTTCCTTTGAGTCATCTTGCATAAGGTTTCCTTAGAATGAAAAGTTTCATTCTCTTGACTTGTTTCATCAATATTCCATCATATCCTAATCTTATAATTATGCAAATTGGAATTTGTCAAGGAAACCTATTGATTTCTTTATAATCAGTGAGTCCAAAAAGGATTCCATTAGAGAATGCCAGCATTTGTTTCCTTATTGATTATTGAAGGATGACCTTTGATCTTGATGACAACTTTTTATAAATGTTTGTTTTTCAGTGAGGTTCCAACAATATTTTTATAGCATAGATGTTACATAGACATCTTTCTACAATGAATGCTCCTCCTTCAATGCTTCCATTATGATTCCCATCTAATGATATGCATCTACCTAAAATACAATGCTTCCTATCATACTATTTTACAACTTGACATATACAGCTTAAAGATGAAGATGATCTCAATCATAATAGAGATCTTTCACTTCTTCTTTCTTCGACATCTTTGCATCCAAGTTCTTCTACTTCTCCAACAACACAAGCTTCCTCCTTTTTCCTCCAGTCCTTGTTGGATTTGGGACAATCCATTTTATAGTGCCCAAGTTCATTACACCCATAATGTCGTATCTTATTCATGTTCCTTCCTTTGTTTTGATGACCATATTTACCAAATTTTCCTTTCCTTATTGACATGGCAGCATAGGCTCGATTTTCCTCATTTGTTCCAGTATCAATTTTGGCTTTTAGTCTAGTCTCTTTTATCTTACATAGAGACCACAGATCTTGGAATTGTGTTGCTTCTTTCTTCCCATAGACACTAGAAGTGAAGTTTCCCCATCCTTCTGGTAGAGCATTTAGCACCACTGTAGCAATTTCTTTGTCAGACATTATTTCTCCCATTTCTTGTAGTTGATCTCATATATTGGAAATATTCATAAAATACGAAGTTATTCCTTCTTCTCTTAACATCTTCAATTTATATAGTTATTGTCTTAGAGATATTACTTCTCCTGCAGTACTTATAGAGAATAGCTCCACCAATTTCTCATATACTTCTTTTGATGATTCCAATTTGGATACATAGGGAATATGAGCATCTTTTATGGATTCTATAAGAATCCTTTGGACTCTTATGTCTCCCTTCATGTATTTGGCATAAACTTGAGTGTCTTCCTTTGAGGGTTTAGTTACTAACCCTTTAATGTAATCCACAACTTCATTTTTAGTCAAATTTAAATCTGTCTTTTTCTTCCATGCAAAAAAGCTTGTATTCCCAGACAACTTGTTGCTTTCTTTGCAAAAAGTCATTTTGACAGATTCAGATGAGGACATTAAGATACTGAATTGATAATATGCTTTCATCTTTTATCAGTTTCCTTGTTGTTGATGATGTAAAAGATAGAAGGATATTCCTCCTTGATTTGCTTCCTCAGCAGAGCTAAAATTACCTTCAATATTTGATGACGATGGCTTTGATGGTGAATCCAACATTTTTTGTTTGATTTCAACACCAAAAGTTATTGATGGTGATGGTGTCCTTGATCTCCTTGAGATGGATTTCCAATTTACAAACTGCTTCTTTAGAATTTGAGGATTGATTCTTCAATGTAGACCTTTTCCTTCTAGAAACTGATCCTTGATCTTCTTGGTACTTGAGTGTCTTCTTGTCAAATAGCCCTTTCTAGCACCTTAGCTCTGAAACCATGTTGAAATTTTGACAGGGCATAATTTAATTCAATTATCTACTTTGTAATTAATTGTGAATTTATTTCTCTTACTTAGATCTTCTATTCATTAGCTCATTAGGTCTTTCATCAAATCAATTATCAAAACACAAAAGACACAAGATTTTGGCTATTCGAGCCAGGGCCAAAACCTCTCCCTCTTGGGGAGGAAAACCCACAAGTATTTCTTCTTATAGATCTTCAATAGAAAAGTACCATTACCATGACCTAGACCCTTGACTTCAATACCCCTCCAAGACCTTATCACTGCTCACTTTTTGCTCCTAGTGTAGCTTTTTCTTTTATGCACTGTTCTGCACCAGCCTTAGAAAGTTGGGTCCCTAGCCCTTAAATGAAGTGGTTCCTTTCGTTCTTTCTCGGCTGCCCCCAATTGTGTCCCTTCTGATCTCCTTTCTACACCCTTGAAGCCCTCGGCCTATCTAAGATATGCGAGGTATAGTGCAGACCCAAGACCTGAACTATGATGACCTTGAAACCTTGTAGCCTTTCCTACCCTTCACACCTTTTCCTCTTGCTGTGATAGTCCTCGGCCTCCCTAAACTTTATGTGATGTGTGGTAGCCCGAAACTGAACTTGTAGATGTCCTTTTCAAGTTTTCAGCACCTTCGGCCCTCCTGAGATATGCGAGGATGGAGAAAACCCTTAAATAGAGATAATACACTTCTTTTCTTGACTCACTTACAGTTCTTCTTCTCACTTATGATCCTTGCCTTTCAACACTTCTTTTCACTCTGAATTGCATACCTTAATTCGATATTTCTTGGTTACAAATGAGGTCACAGTCCCTTTATATATAAGGACTATCTCCCACCTCTAGGCTGACATGCTCATCTGTAGGTAGGCCAGCTTGATCAATGGGTGGATTTTCAACACTTTTTGAGCTGACTTCATGGAGCAAGGTAACAAGGTCTCAAAGCATATAATTTTTCCTTTACACAAGTGTAACATGTCTTCACATACATGAATCAATTTTATACATTTATGACATGATGACAAATCCCTAAAAGACATCAAGAAGAATTCCTTGACCTATAATAAAAACTACTTGCTCATGAAACCCACGAGTCAAGATTTACAAAATACATTTTATTATCTTTGTATTCTTCATTACATAAATTCATAATTACATAGACATTATGAAGACCGATCCTAGTTACATTTTCCAACATACAAGTGTTGCATGCAATCAAATGATCGATCCTTAGGAATTGTGCAATCAATTGGAGGAAAATTCCTAAAATATAGGGGATAATTCCTTAGGATTTGTGCAAGAAAATAAAGGCTCGAGTAGAGGCATAAATTGACTAAGTTTGTATTAGAGCTTCTCATTAAGCAGAGAGAAAGGTTATTCACTTGCAGGTTGATCTTAGAGTGAGTAAGCAATTGTAATACATTCTCTATTCATTTGATTAATGCAAATGGGCTTGAGGGGTTTTTCCCAGTTGGGTTTCCCTAGAAAAATAACGTGCATTTGTGGTTTTTCTTATTGCATGTTCGCAAATGTTGTTCTAAATTGTGAATTAAATTATGCATATTAGTAGAGTAGAATTGTGTCTCACAATTATATCACCATATTTCTACATGGTATCATAGCAGGATTCACATTAGAACAAGACTTTCAAAGTTGTTCCTTAGGAGGTTCGAATTTGCAACTTCAGTGGAGCAGGATTTTTTCAGGATCGAGAAAACGACCCTCAGTGGACTAAGATTAGAGTATGCCTTAGAAGGCAGCTAAAATTTCATTGCTTGGAAGGATCACATGTAGGTAGTGCTTAATGACAATGGATTCCAAGATTATGCTTAGACAAACATTCCAAAACAGGATCAGCTGATGCCCAAAACCTAACCCAATGGAAGAAATATGTAGGCAAGGTGAGGAGAATAATCTTGGAGGGAGTGCGAGACCACATTATCTCAAATATCCACATTGTGCGAGAAGTTCCTTTTGAAATTTGGAAGGCGCTGAAAAAGTTATTCGAGAATAACAATGACTATACAAAACTTTCCCTCAAAAACAAACTTAGAAATATCAAGATGCAGAAGAATGATACTATTTTGCAGTATCTCACCAAATTACACAAGTTCGGGATGAGCTTGGAGGGGATGGTGTGAATGTGCAGAAGATGACTTGGTGAGCCTAACTTTGATAGGCCTTCCCAAAAGTTGGCATAGTTACCGAGACTTGGTGAATGAGAGGAATAAATTACCGAATTGGGAACACTTATGGTATGATTTAGTACAAGAAGAGATTAAGTGGAACACCAAAGATGGAAGTTCATCGAAGGGAGAGGATGAAGAAAATTTTACTTTGGTTGGAAAGGGAAGAGGAAAGAAATCTCAAACCAAACGAGAATCCAGCCAAGGGGGAAAGAAGAAAGACCTGTCCAAAATAGAATTCTTAAAATGTCATGAATCCAAGCACTATGCTACAAAGTGTCCACATAAAAAGTCTAGCAAGAAGAAGTTAGGAGGAGTAGCAGGTGAAGCATTGACTTCACAGTTTGAGCCATACTTCACCCTTATCGCATGCATGGCCAACACTATGATCAGGAGTGTGTGATACTTGGGTTTCAGTGACTCGTTCCATATGATAGGGTGTAGAGAGTTGTTCAGTTACTTGGAGGAGAAAGATCTCCAGATGCATATTGAGCTTGGGACGACAAAAGGTACAATACTACCAGGATTGGTACAATAACCTTTAAGAGGGAGTCAGGATCCCCTCTTTGCCTCAAAGATGTTATGTTTTTTCCAGGCCTGAAGAAAAAGCTCATCTTTGTAGTAGTTTTGGAATACCACGACTATGATGTAATCTTTAGTAAAGGTAAATCCTTTTTGAGACACATAACTACTAGATAGGTGAAGTAGACTGGGGTTCGTGTGAAGAACCTGTAAAATTTGGATGTGGAAAATTGCGTTGCATTAAGAAATAAGGCAAAGAAAGTGCAAAGTCGTAATGTCAGTGAACTCTGGCATAGGAGATTGGGCCATTTGCGTCATGACGCCATAAAAATTATGCAACAAATCACCACTGGTCTCCCGGAAGGAGCACTTGAGCAACAATATGTCTGCAAGGGTTGTACCTTGGGAAGTATGTCATATACACATTCCATGATCGAGACAACAAAGCACGTGAAGTATTGAAAAGGGTCCACTATGATTGTTAACACTGGAAAATCGTACAACAGAAGATGACATTAATTAATGTCAAGCCAAAGGATTTACAGGGCAGGAAGACATTATGGAATCAAGAAAGTATTTAAAATAATGTTTTGAGAAAATCAAAATTTGAACTAGTCTTAAATGTTGATTGTGCGCATTATCCTTCAAGAAGAGCGCCTTCTGCGCGCCTTTTTGCCTGATAAGCGCGCATTCCTGAAAGTGGAAAATTGTCGCTTTCCGGGACCACACAAAGCAAAGGACAAGTTACTCCTTACATGAAGCCGCCTAAGGACAACCACCAGCGTCTCCTTAGACACTATGTGAGCACACAAATGAATATTTGGAGCACACAATAGAATCATACCTCTTCCTTGGTTCACCATCCACCATGTACCAAGGGAGGGAAGGAGGATTTGAAATCCCCTATATAAAGCCACCATGAGATGAAGAATGGGTGATCACATTGTTATGCCGGCTAGAATTTCCTAAGCAATACCAGGAGTGTGTGACCCGGAGCTAAAGATAGAGGGGACTCGATTGTTGGTCACCCAACAATCACAGACCATCACAACAAAGAGAGAGAAGACTGCATCGAGGTAGAGCTTGGAAGACAACATCCTTGCATCGAGACCTAGAACCATTGTCTAGGGGCCCTTTAGCAAGTGGGTAAAATTTATTCTCCATATCAAACATTTAATAAGAAGAGGCCTAGAGCCATCGTTTGCATTATTATCGTTTTGACTCTCTTCAATAGCTTATGTATATTTGTGTTTTAGTTTTAGTTTAATTTGAGCATACATTTGCATACTTTTTACTCTAGATTGTATGCTTTTGAGCTCCACCACTTTCTGCCTGTTATCAATAGTTTATAGGGGTAGACCACACCCCTTAAACTGGTGCAATTTCGTACACCCGTGCGTCAAATCCACCACAACAATGATGTTTGTGGACCTTTCTCGATACCCTCCACTTCCAGACATAATTATTTTGCTATTTTTTTTTATGATTCCTGAAGGAACCATTAGATATTCTTCATGCATAAAAAGGATGATAAATTCTCAAATTTTGTAGAATTTAAGGCACTAGTTGAGAAAGAGACCGATAAGAAGGTGAAGGCTCTCAGGAGCGACAATGAAGGTGAGTATGTTTTGAATGACTTCAAGGAATTCTATGTGAAAGAAAGCATTCAAAGAGAGATGACAATACCCCAAAACCCGCAACAGAATGGGGTAGCTGAGAGGACGAACCAAAGCATTGTGGGAGTTGTGAGAGTTATGCTACATTTCATGCCATTTACTCCATTGTAGGGATGCTTTCACTACTTCATGTTGGGCTTCAACAATACCTAGCTCACATCTTCTCACATATCAATTGATCTTTACCATCTCACACCAAAGGAAACATCAATTTCAACTTTGTGATTGAGACGTATTCCAAAAAACCCCAAGAATTTTTGCTCCCAAAATCCTAATGATCCTATCAAAACTACCTTCCCTCCACAAAATATATGTTGACCACCTAAGAGAGCAATGGGGAGTGTAACGAATCTAAAAGAAGAACTAGAACAAGAGCTTTATCCCACACTAAAAAAAAATACTCATACGAAGATACAATTAAACATATATGCCAATAACAAATAAACAAGAGGAAGGGATGAGGGAGGTGGCCATGAGGGTTTGCCCTTCAACCCATGCGCAAGAATCCACTTGGGCACCAATGCAATAGAGAAATAAATACTAAATAAACAATAAACGCATAGAGATAGATGCCCCTAATTTAATACATAATCATCTCTCTGTTATTTGACACACAAAAGAAAAAGACGACCTCAACCTTTTCGTGAATTTGAACGACACAAAAGAAAAAGACGACCTCAACTTTGAATGACACAAAAGAAATAGACAACTCGACCTTTGGTACTATATTGGTGATAAAAGAGCTTCAAATATCGATCAAATTTTGCCACCACCCTTTACAACCCTTGAAAACTACTAATACTTTTACTTTATTACTTAAAATATTATCATTTTTTCAAACAAAACTAATTACCTAGTATTAAAAAAAACAAACCACACATACCAAATTAGACTCCTTATTACAAATACTTAAATATTAAAAATGTTGATTTTTAAAAAATAAACTCTAACTTTATATATAAATAATATAAAATATACCATAACTTATTTTTTTAAAAATAAATTCTAAACTTTATAAGAGTAATAAGAATAATAATAGAATACGAGTCACCTCCCTTCAATGCTTAAGCAAATCCAATCGAAATCTCAAAAGAAAAAACCTTAATTTTTAATTCATTATGAATTTACCAAAATATATAATCCCTATTTTTAAATTTAAACTTTTTGTGCCTAGTTGGATGATACATCTTTTATTATTATACCTGTCGCCTGCAGGTATAACGCATTAAGTTTTTCTTGATAGTGACATTAATTCACTTGTTAGTTAAATTTTTTTATGCTCTTTACATAATTTAACTTTAATTATGTTTATTATTTATTTATTTCTATTATTTAAATTTATTTATCTAACTTTTCATTGGCTAATACTTTCAACATGTTATTGGAAAATGCTTTGCAATTCACACCTGATGGTTGTACGAGGCGATTGTACAATTGAATGCTAATACTAATGAGCTCTGAACCTCATTAACACACAACGTCAACTCATCCATTGACACAAGCATTGGCATATTCGTAAGGTTATTCCTATGTTACTTTATATTATATTTATTTGTTGGCTATGCTGGAGAAGGTTCTCGACTCTCCTTGCCCAATTCCCAAGGTAACAAGTGGCACAATTTGAGTGCCAAGTTTTGTGTGTGGATTGGTCGTTGATCTTTGGGACTCAGATGAGACGGTGAAAGTGCTGATAGAACGGTTCAAGGAAAAATGGTCGTCACTTTGTTACCGAGCCTTCTCATTTGCCTCATGCCCTCCTGTGGCAGAGCTAGGTCTCTGCAAATAAACCCTAAGAGACTTTTGAATTTAGTTGTGCCATACTTGTCGGGCTTCGCTGGTTTTTCTTTCACCAGTAAGCACTTAATTTAGGGTCTAGGTTTCATTTTATTTCTTCATAATTTCACATGCAGGGCATATGAAAAAAATCTTTTTCTTGGTGTGATTAACACCATTTTCTTTGTCTTCGCAGGATTTTTCCTTTTGTGGACAACAATCATGCTCAAGGAAATGCTAAGCTCGCCATTGATAGGTAGGTTTTCAAGCAAGAATTCCAATTTTCGCTGGCATATGGCTCCACAGTTAACAATTGGGTTATTATCTTTCAGTTTTAGCAAGGGCTACAAGTTGGGTTATTGTCTTTCAGTTTCAGCAAGGGTTACAAATTCCTTATCGTAGAAAATACTACTTAGGTGGGTTAATGTCTTTCTGGCTATTAATCCTTCTTATGCTAGACTTCAACCCTCTCGTTTTCATTTTCTAATGGCTTCTTGTTCGGTTCACATGTGTAGGTAAAGGTATTTATGTGGGTGTTACTACTTGCAACATCTTTGCATGTGATTTTACTAGGTTTTTCCTGGAGTTCATCATACCATTTTGTTTTTTTGTAGGGTTTGACTTCATTAATGCATGCAAAAGTGGTCCCTAGCCGCCAAGCGACATTATTAATAATTAATATTTAATATTTTATCAAATAAAATAGTATTTATTGATATTCAAATTGTATTTATTAATATTCTAATTGTATTTATTAATATTTAAATTTTATTTTATGGAAGGATTTTAGTTCTCACAATTTGTTTCATGTTCATCTTCCTCGAAAGATGTTATAATTGACTCAATAAAATTACCAACTTCCCATACTTTTTTATTCTAATTTAAAAAATATTCATTTTTTTTTTTATTATAAAATAACCATGTGAAATCTTATTAATACAATTTCCATCTTTAATAAAATGTCATAGTGGAATTGGATAATAAAAAATGAACATAAATAAATTAATAATTTAGAAATAACTTAATAATTTAAATTTAAGAAATATTTTATAACATGCAACATTTATCTTTTTAAGAATCATTTAAAATAAATAGCATTAAAAGAAATAGCTAATAATGATTATATATTACTAACTATATTTCAAAACAATATAATAAATCAAATGATTTTTCTGGTTATTGAAGACCATTTTTATAATGCTGAGCGCCTAATTTTAGTGATGGTTTATTGTTATAACCACAATATTTTATAAAACTAATATATATATATATATTCAAAATTCCATCATTTATTTATCAAATTGCAATATTTCTATATTTAAATTAAGCAGCAAAATTGCAATATTTCTATATTTAAATTAAGTCGCAGATAATAGGTACTATATAGCACTTGTTATTAGAAGTATCATGGACTAACACATAATCTCTGATTTCAATTTCAAAATTTTAATCCTTAATTACATAATTAAATTTTTATTATAATTTATTAAAAAATATTCAATACTTATTTCACATTTATAATAAAATATTTATATAATTATTATCTAAACATTTTTTACAATTTATATAATTTTTTTTAGTAAAACGACAGAGAGGCTTACATTTTACCCAAATAGCAACATCAGAAGAGATGGAAGGTCAGTGAACCTACCTCACGGACTACCCCTCCAATTTGTATAATAGAGACCCCACTGTAACTCTCAAGATCCTGAATATTCATGTTAATTTTTCTTACTCAGAAACCGAGTTAATTATGTCATGTCGACATTTTTGTTAATTTTTTTTTTACTCAAAAGCTGACAGCCACCATGACCAAACCACTTATTTATCCCAACATCTGCACAGAGACCTACTTATGTATCCCAACATCTGCACAGAGACCCCAGCAGAGCAGCCTTAGCAGTGCACACATCAAAATTTGGTGCCCATTATCTTCTGCGTCTGCCGGGCCTCCTGTACCTACTTTTCCTAGGAAAAGCCTATAAATGTTCCAGGATTCATGAAAGCAGCCGCAGCATACATTGCCGACATGGGCGGGTCAAAGCTTCAATGGCTTTGCATATGCAGCCTACTTATCAATCTATGCTTCTGGCAATCCCTGGCAATTGAGTATAACACCAAAGCAGGGCCAGTGGAAGGAAAACTGAATGTTCATCTAGTTCCTCACACGCATGACGATGTGGGATGGCTCAAGACAGTTGATCAATACTATGTTGGCTCTAACAGTTCTATACAGGTAAAATTGTTGTTGTATTCAGTTCATAAATTTGTCAGTCCAGGGCAACAGGTCCATGCGTTGACTTCTGTTGGGGGTTTGATTCTCAGTTATTGCTAGTAGTTACATTGAATGAAATTGTTTTCTGTTTTGACAGCAATGAAATCCACTCAACCATATTGTATTATCTCGTTGTTGAGTTGCCGTATCATGTATGTAATTGTTGAAAGATATGTCATATATGTGATCATATTGCTTTATTTCATTGCACTTACAGAAATTAGGTGCATTTCACATCCCGGTGTGGTAATGTTGGCCCATTAATTCTTTGTGTGTCCATGTAATGGTGCATTGGGTACATCACTGCATTCAATATGGACATTAGCACAGATCCATCTGTAATATGCACCTTAAGAGAGCTCCTTTAGTACACACAAATGACAAACTCTCAAGATCACAGTTTCAAGGTGCATAGTACACCTGGGTTTGGGCTAGTGTAATATTCAGAAAGACCAATCTTCCGAGGATGCTGTTTAAATTCACATATAATCTCTTTTCACCGAGACAAGCAAGTGTTCTACAACCCAGGTGGAGGGAGATCTTCAGTTGTGTGACAAAGCGTGTCCGGTGCTCCAAGAAAAAAAAAGACAGGCTGACTTAAAAAAATAGCAAAACTATATAAAAATACCAATAGACATGAAAAATAAATCTTAGAATAGATCTATTTTAAACCCGCATCTATTAGGTGCCAATTGGTTGACACCTTGAGTTTTTTATCCCTTCTTAGTGCTTAATAAATTCGAGGTTAAGTTGGATGTATGCTAATATTCTTTTTTCCCAAGGAAAAAAATTGGAATTTCTATTCCAGTGAAAAATGGAAATCACATTCTTCAGGTGCTCAAAGCATGTTTACAGAACAATACTCTAACAAGCCTATACCCAACGGGTATCTTTCAGATCATCAAAAAAGAACTTTTCAGCCACCGGCCCCATAGTAGTAGATAAGCTAATACATCCTCAGTGGTTCTCAAGACTGTTCCCGTAACAGTCCTTTACCTGGAATTTCTGATTATTCGAGAACACACAGAAATAAAATTCTCACTCAAATCGGGATCAATTAAAATTTTCTGGACAGAAATGGAAAACTAGTTCTATTTCAGTAAAATGAAAAACTATTACAAAATATGCCATAGAACTGTTGTTCTGGCATTTACAAAAAGATACAACTGTTTCACACACAGTATAAATTTGTTCTCTGTCTCTTACAAAAAAAATGCACACACAGTGCAATCTGCCTTCTGGCATTACATTGAAAATACACACAGTCACTACATTTAAAAATTCTCTCTCTCTCTCTGTTCTTTCATACAGAGTCACACTCTATTTACATGCTCTATTTTTTCCTTTGGGCTCACTACAAAATAAAAACAATACACACTTGTTTTTTTTGTTTTAAAAAAATACATAGTAAAAAAAAATTACATACTATTTTTGCTCACAGATTTTACTTTTTATTACAATGCACATTTTGTTTATTATATATATATATATATATATATATATATATATAATGCAACCTTATATATGTATAACCCAATGTAAAAAAAACTTTATGAGTTGAAAAACTCATATCACCGTGGCCTTTTTAAAATAAGAAAAAAAAATATATTAACCTTTTTTTTTAACCTAAGGTAAAAAACTTTGCGGATTTCAAAAACAGGAAATTAAATCATATTGCAAAGTTTTTCGCATACTAAATTCCCCATACGTCAGCAAGCCCTTTTTGAGCGCGATAGGCTTGTGATTGGCTGCTTGCTGGGCCTCGCGGACATCAAACAAATTATATGCTGGAATTGATAAAAAGTTCGCATACCAAATGGGCTTCATGACGTAAGCCTCATTTCTATGCAATAAAATCTGATTGGTTGCTTCTTTGACTTGGCCCATTTAAAAAATTTAACGTGCGGTAAAAAATTTGGTTGGTGAGGTATTAAAGCTTATTGCTACTGTGTTTAAGTGTAGGGATGGTGCAACTTACTTGCAGGTGATGGTGTGAGTTCAATCAAAATTCTGTACAGAGGTACAGAGGTATGGCTACGGCCATAAACAAAAAACTAGAAATTACAGAGTTTTAAATAACTCACGGTGGTGTGTAAGTTAACCAAAAAAAAAAAAAAAAAATGCTGCGCATCCAGTCCTTGCACTCTGCAGTTGAAATTAATATTTAAACACTCCCCCTTAAATTAAACTGCTGGGTTTTCTACCATACCCAGACATTTCCTCAAATAATTAAAACTATTTTACCCCAATGGCTTTATCAGAATGTTTGCAAACTGCTCCTCTGTTCTACAATGTTTTAGAACAATTTCTCCATTGTTCACTAGCTTCCTGATGTAGTGAAACTTGGCATCTATGTGTTTCATTCTCTTGTGAAACACATAATTATTTGACAATGCTATAGTTGAGCTATTGCCACAGTAAATTATTGTGCCCTTTACCTGTTCCTGACATAAATTTCTCAACATTCTCCTCATCCAAACTGCTTGACATGTTGCTGCTGTAGCTGCCACATATTCTGCTTCTACTATAGACAATGCCACAATTGGCTGTTTTTTAGAAGCCAGTGAAATGGCTCCTGAGCCCATATGAAAAACATAAGCAGATGTACTTTTTCATTCATCTATACTTCTAGCCCAATCACTGTCAGTATATCCAATCAATTCAGAATTTTCTGAAGTGGTATATAGAATTCCATACCTTTTAGTTCCTTTCACATACCTTAGAATTATTTTTGTTGCTTTCTAATGTGTCTCCTTTGGCCTTTCCATAAATCTGGAAATTAAGCTCATAGCATGCATAATATCAGGCCTAGTTGCAGTCAAATACATGAGGTTGCCAACTATGCTCTTGTACAAACTAGGATCAAAATCCTTGTTGTTGTCCTCTTTGCTGGGTTTCAATCCTATCACTGTGGGAGTAATTGCTGCCTTGCAATACTGCATGTTAAATCTTTCCAAAACTTCATTTACATATTAAGCTTGAGAAATAAAAATTTTATTTTCATTTTTCTCTACTTCTATTCCTAAGAAGTATTTCAGCAATCCCATATCATTCATCTCAAATTCATCCTTCATGACTGATTTAAAATTCTCAATGAGGTAAGCATCATTACCTGTAAAGATCACATCATCAACATATAAAACAACAATCAGCATCTTACCATATTTCTCCTTGATGTATAATGTGGGTTCTCCTTCACATTTTTCAAACCCATTCTCCAGTAGATATGAATCTATCCTACTATACCATGCTCTTGGTGCTTGTTTCAGCCCATAAAGAGCTTTCTTCAACATAAACCATATCCCAGAGGTTGTTCAACATAAACCTCTTCCATCAATACTCCATTTAGGAATGATGATTTCACATCCATTTGGTAAACTTTCCACTTGTGTTGTGCTGTTATGGAAAACACTGCTCTCACTATTTCCATTCTTGCAACCGGTGAAAAAGTTTCTTCATAATCTCTTCCATGTTGCTGCTTATAGCCTTTGACAACAAGTCTGGCCTTGTGCCTTTCAATCTTACCTTCAGCATTGCTCTTGGTTTTATAAATCCATTTTACTCTAATGACTTCCTTACCTTTTGGGAGATCTACCAATTTCCATGTTTTATTTTTCTCTATTGCATTCATTTCTTCATCCATAGCATCTATCCATTTCTTATCCTTTATAGCTTCTTCAAAATGAATAGGATCATCAACATGACAATATAATGCAAATAAAGAGTTCATACCTTCATTTTTTGCCTCTTGCTCATAAATATCATTCAAATTTCTGAATTTGGTTCCTCTTTCACTTGGTATACTTGTGCTTGTAGAAGCACTCAAATCTGCTCCTTGTGGTGTGCTTGAAGAAGCACTATGATTACTTCTCAAGGGTGTCCTCATTCCTTCTTGTGGCGTCCCTTCCTGTCCTTGTGTTGGTGGAGGTGGTGCTGCTAACAAGGTGTTCCTTTCAGCCATTTCTTCCTCATCATCATCATGAGACAAACAAATCTTCACATTGATTGTTTTCTCAATGCTTCCATCCGAAGCTTCTTCTTCAATGAACTGAACATCTCTGCTTATAAAAAACTTCTTAGTGGATGGGTTATACAACATGTATGCCTTGGATTCTTCACTGTATCCAATAAAAATGCACTTCTCCCCCTTACTGTCCAAATTTTTTCTCAGCTATTCTGGAATGTGTGCATAAGCCACACAACCAAAAACTCTCATGTGGGTGACACCTTGTTTTATTCCACTCCATGCTTCTTCAGGAACTCTGTTCATTACTAATTTGGTTGGGCATCTATTCAAGATGTATGCTGCACAATGTACAACCTCAGCCCAATAATAATTTGGCAAATGTTTTGCCTTCAACATACTTCTTACCATGTCCATGATTGTTCTATTTTTCCTTTCAGCAACTCCATTTTGTTACAGTGTGTACCTTGCTGTAAATTGCTTGTGCATGCCATTTTCTTTGCAAAAACGCATAAATTATTTTGAGATATACTCACCTCCTCTACCAGTTCTTAAAATTTTTATGTGCTGCCCACTTTGGTTCTCAACAAGTGCCTTAAAGTGGCAGAATTTTTCAAATACTTCACTTTTATATTTCAAGAAATAAACCCAAGTTTTCCTTGTGAAATCATCAATAAAAGTCAGCATATAATTTCTCGGCTTGCTAGTATTAAGTATTTTCATTAATACAATATAAATGGACAATTTCTAAGGAGTGCCTTTGCCCTTATGTCTTTCTTTGATAAATCTTTCTCTGTGAGCTTTGCCCAAGATGTAGCCTTCACATGGGGTGCCTGCGGTTCTCAGCTCAGTGGTAATCCCTTTACTGTTCCTTTCTAATATACAACAAATTTAGTCCTCCAAATTTAAATGTCCAAATCTCAAACGCCATAACCAATTTTCATCTTTTGCTTCCTTTTGGAATGTCTCTTGTGTCATTGTTTGCCATTTTATCTCCTTTCTTCAAATCTGCTCTCATCTTGGAGGAACATTATGTTCCTTGTATCTTCACTTGTACATCATTGTTTGCTTGGTGGTTTATCCATGATGGTACATACATCATCTTCAAAGAAAACATTGTAGCCACTTTTGGATGAGTTTTCCAATGCTTAACAAATTACATTTCATACCTGGTACATAATATACATCAGATATGCTCTTCTTTTCTCCTTTCTTTGTCAAGACACCTACTCTGCCTTTTCCCATGACAGAGACCTTACTGTCTCTCCCAAATGTAACTTGAGACTTTACATTTTCATCTAACATGGAAAACATGGCAATGTTTCCAGTCATATGGTTACTACACCCTGAATCTAGAAACCATATATCCTCATTCTTTTCTTCTGCCATATTACATGCTAAAAACAACTTATCTTGACTGATATTTTCTTTTGTAAAATTAGCACTGGGTCTATTACCCATGTCATTATGTTTCTTCCTACATTCATTGGCATAATGCCCATACTTATTACAGTAATGACATTGGACTTGAGATTTATCATACCTTTGTCCATGTGCTTGATTTTGTCCACCTTGCTGGTTGCTGCCTTGGCCTTTTTGATTGTTTCCCCTTCCACTTCCAGGGTTGTTTCTTCCTCCTCTGTTTTGGCTTCTGCCTCTTCATTTTTCTCTGTAGCTTCCTCTGCCTTGACCTCTTCCTCTGCCAAAGGACATTTGGGTCTTGAAGGCATGCTCCAAAGATGAGTGTGAATTTCTACCCAATCTTTATTCATGTGTCATCAATGATGCATGAAGTTCATCAACTGAAAAATTTGAGAGATCCTTTGTCTCTTCAAGGGTTGTGACTATCACATCAAACCTTGAGGGTAAGCTCCTCAAAACTTTCTCCACTATCCTTCTTTCTTTAAGTGTCTCTCCATGAGACCTTATTTGGGTAACCAACCCAATCACATGTGTGAAGAATGAGTCTCTGTTATCAGACTCTTTCATACAGAGAGTTTCAAAATCTCTCCTCAGTAATTGTAGCTTTGTTGTCTTCACCTTATCCATACCTTGATAGGAAATCTGGAGGGTATCCCATGCATCCTTGGACTTCTTAGCTGCTGATATCCTTGGAAACACACTCTCATGCACTGCTTGATAGAGATAGAAGAGGGATTTTGAGTCCTTCTTCCTATTTCTCTTCAACAAATCCTTCTCTGCCTGTGTCAAGGCATTAAAGGCATTTTCATTTGTTGGTTCTTCAAAACCATCTTCAACAAGCTCCCATAAGTCTTGAGAGGCAAATAGGGTTGTCATGGTGATTTCCCAATAATCATAGTTCTTCCCATTGAATTGTGGGAGCTGAGTATTTCCAATACTCATGCTTGTGCTGGCTCTTGCCATGGCCAACACTCTGAACTATGTTCAAATAACTTGACTGTGTTTTTAAATGAAATGTCTCTCTGTCTAAGATACAAGCTCTGTCTTGGAAAAAAAACTTCTCTGGACTGCACTCTTTTTCAACAAAACAAAACTTTGTTTTTGAGAAATACCTTGGACTTTTGCTGAGCCTTCACTCTGTTGGAGAAATGCTGCAACAAACTTCTTCCTTCAGCTTCTTTGACACCTTCAAAGAGCCTAGACTAGCTCTAATACCATGTTGGAATTTCTGAGTATTCCAAAACACACAAAGGAATAGAAAATTCCCCAACTTCAACACAGAGATTCAATTAAAATTTGCTGGACAGAGATGGCACACAAATAGTTTCTATTTCATTAAAAAAAAAATCTATTACAGAGTGGCCCAGAACTGTTGTTCTGGCTTTTACAAAAAGATACAACTGCTTCACACACAGTATAAATCTTCTCTCTGTCTCTTACAAAAAAAATGCACACACACAGTGCAATCTGCCTTCTGGCATTACATTCAAAATGCACACAGTTATTGCATTTAAAAATGCTCTCTCTCTCTGTTCTTTCATACAGAGTCACACTCTGTTTTTACATGCTCTATCTTTGCCTTCAGGCTCACTACAAAATAAAAACAATACACACTCTGTGCTTTTTTTGTTTAAAAAAATACACAGTAAAAAAAATTACATACTATTTTTGCTCACGGCTTTTACTTTTTATTACAATGCACATTTTGTTATATATATATATATATATATATATATATATATATATATATAATACAACCTTATATATGCATAACCCAATGTAAAAAAAAACTTTATGAGTTGAAAAACTCATATCACCGTGGCCTTTTTAAAACAAAAAAATACATATATATATATATTAACCATTTTTTTTTAACCTAAGGTAAAAACCTTTGCGGATTTCAAAACCAGGAAATTAAATCGTATTGCAAAGTTTTTTGCATACCAAACCCCCATACGTTAGCAAGCCCTTTTTGAGCATGATAGGCATGTGATTGGCTGCTTACTAGGCCCCGCGAACATCAAACAAATTATATCCCGGATTTGATAAAAAGTTCGCATACCAAATGGGCTTCATGACGTAAGCCTCATTTCTATGCGATAAAATCTGATTGGTTCCTGCCTTGACTTGGCCCATTTAAAAAATTTAACGTGCGGCAAAAAAAAACTGTGGTTTCTGCATAGTTCTAAATGTAGGTTGGTGTGTTGATTAAATGCAGGGATGGCGTGTTTTATAAAAATGGCATGGCAGAGTTTAAACTGGGTTGCGTGGTGTGTGAACCACGAATCCTTCAATGCAACTGCAGAAAAATTGGCTACGACCTTCCAAGAAAAATAAACTTGCAGAGTTTTAAAATTTGTGATGGTGTGTAAGCAAACAGAAAAATAGTATTTAATCCTTCGTCCTCCTCTGCACTGTTGTAGTTGAAATTAATATTTCAACATTTTTAACAAATTCTGGCAGAGATTTTTAAAAACTTGAAATTGTTTAATAGGTTGTGCAGCTTCGAGCTTGACAACCCTTGAGTTATCAATTCTCTTTTTGGCTTCCTTAGTACTCTCTGAATCATTTGATCGATAGGATACTTCGATTACAACTTGTAATATTTCCTTCTTAGTAGGGCCAGATTTTGATTCATCTCATTATGATTCCTCTTATTTATTTGTTCCTTCATCCAAGTAGGCTTGCTTGGTTTTCTATCAGCTTGATCGGTTATTGGACAGTGTATCACGGGATCGATTCTCATGTGCTTTAACTTTTTCTTCTTCGTGATATGAGTATTCCAGTGATACTTGATTTCATTATCTTTCGGAAATAATCCTCAACTTGCAAGCATTTTCATTTGCAATTAATAAGAAATAAGAACAACTCAACAATCAAAACCCCTTATTACTGAGTTGGGAATGGAAATCGATAATCAGTTTCTCTTCAAATTCTGATAGAAGCCCTCATTTTAGGTCTTGGCGTAGGTAATTCCTCAATCTACAGCTCTTACCGCATTTGAGCAAGCCTGCAAGAAAAAATACTTGGCATAAACATTGAACATTTCTCATTAGCAGGCGAACTCAATAAAGAAGCCATATAACTAACTAATCATTTATGTGTCTATATGCCCGAGTTGAACACTTATGTCTAGGGAAAATTCCATGAAAACATTGCTCATATTACTCATACTTTGATAGGATATCTATTGTGTGGTTCAATTTTTTCACTGTTTCACTAAACTAAATTGAACTAGTATTTTTCAGTTTTTCACAGCTTCACTAAACTAATTTATTGAACAGAATAAGAAGAAATATTTATCGCACCTCGTAACCATCCTGGTGCAAATATGAACATAGGCAACCATCCATCCTTCCTGCTCTCTCTCCCTACTACTCTCTTTCAGTATACAACAACTCTGTAGTAGAACAATTCGTGAAATCATGAACTTGTTCTATAGCTCCACTTGCCATCCTCTAGGAAAACACCAATTCAATGGTAGTATAGCCCAGTTTCCACTCCTTAGGGAAAACACCAATACCAAACCTAATGGATTATGTCTTAACTGGGACATAGATCCCATCTCATTGGAATTATGTTTAGCCGGAGGAAAACACAAACACCAAACCTAATGGATTATGCCTTTAGTAGGGCATAGAGCCCATCTCACTAGAATTATGTTTAGCAGGTTTGTTGAGAGCCCCTACCTTAAGTAAACACAAATTTCAGGAAGCCTCCTTATCCTCTCACTGAACAGAAAAATACCAAACTATAGAGCACTTAAATGGAGGCCAATTCACCGCACTAAATAATTAGTGAATCTAACCAAATAACCTAGATTGGATACAATTTCGTGGTGCTCAGAGATCTGCATCATGCATGGTCTATCTACTATTTATGTTGCCCTTTTGCCTTTGTAAACACTTCTTCCTCTCAATGACTGGTTGTGAATGAAGTAGGGGTTAGAGCCTTGCTTGCATGTAATTTGTTGATTCAATGGTGGTTTTATTCCTTCTGAATCTTGAGATAGCTATGGCTTACAATTTCCCTTCTTCAACAGTACCACAGATCTTAGGTGGGTATACAACATCACATCTTCACACCCATGTTTTGAGGAAACCACTAGACACTCTAGATCTGAGACAATGACCTAATGAAACACTACAGATGAATTGTTCGCGCTTCTGTCGATGGATGAAATCAAGGGTTCTACAACATCACATCTTCAGACCCATGCTTTGAGAAAACCACCAAAAGCTCGGTTCGGACAATGATACAACAACACCATGGAGACCTATGGAAACACTGCAACTGAATTGTTTACCCTTATGTCAATGGATGAAATCAAGGCTGAAATAGGGGTGTTGGGTGCCATTCGCACTCTAGTCAATGTCCTTAATGCCAATAATATCAAGGCTCTACTTTAAAACGCTTGCATGTGAAACAATATACAAATGTTGAATCTCGGACACATGCAAAGTGGCTTCGGACATGTACAATCTTTGCATGGAGCACTTCGAAAGTCTTTAGTCCTTGTGCTTTATGTGGGATGATGATATTTGTAGTGTCATAGATTAATTGCTTGATGTGTGATATCTTTGAATGACGTTTTGGGGTAGATTATTTCAGTTTTATTGGTTGTACCACGTAAATTACACGGTCATGAAACCTCCTTTTTCACGGTCACGGTCACACCTCAAAAGGTGATAACATCGATGAATGAACTAGGGCTAACATTAGGCTATATCCATTCATTCAATCATTGATATTACGCATGCAAATTCTCTATTGTCATAAGCTTAAATCTGTAGGTGCTTTCACAATCATCAATTGGCAGCATACTGGTTTTAGGAGCATCGATTGGTTTAGGTGTATCTCAGGAGTTTATATATATTCATTATGATGGTTTTTGTTACCGAAATAATATTACAGGTCCTAACTTTTGAACGGGGGTGGTTCTGTGGGTTGAATAAAAGGAAAACAGTGGTTGGATAAAAGCATTGATTTTCATTTGGGTGAGTATTGCGCTTATGATTTTTCCAATTTGCATAGAATAAAAGAGTGTGATTGAAAAGATGGCCCAAACGAAGCAGACTTCCCATAAATCAAATGGTGGGAAGGCTCCTCGCAAGTAGCTAGCAACGAAGGCGTCTAGGAAGTCTGCACCAGGGATGGACAAAGTGGGATGGATAGAGTGGAGAAGTCCCATAGATTTAGGCCTGCCATTATTTTTTTCTAGGGAAATTTGAAAGTACCAGCATAAATCCATTTTAAGCACAGATTTAACATGAGCCTAGAGGGATCAAATTTATTGAGATGAAAACTTATTTTAGAGTGCAAAAAACTTGTTTTCCACAAATTAAAATGGTTTTAAATTGGTTATTAAAATATTTGTAAGTATATATCAATAATATTTCATATTAAATATTTTATTTATAACCCACATTGCATATCTTATTCTATACAAGATTAGAATATTTTGTTTTAACATTTTTTTTCTAATAACGTGTTAAAATATTTTTGAAAAGTATAAGTTTTAAACATTTTACTCACATATTTTTTTTTACTTCTAATTACTTTAGATCAAATGATATCAAGGCATATGGACAACTAATTAAACATACATAACATAATTTTTTTGTTTTTTAGTGTAGCCAAAGTTGTTTTTCTATTTGGAGAATATTTTATTTTAATTTTAAGAGGGACAAGTGTCAACTTCAAGTTGAGCACAGAGATACTTACACATCTCTTTCATACTGGATTGTAGAATAAGCCTCTCGGCTCAACAAGAAAAGCATCCAAATGATGTTAAGAAAGTGTTGAAAGCATCCAGCTAATGATAAAAAAGCTACACTTTCTAGGCCTGTAAGAAAGATCGCCTAGGATTTCAAGACAAATCTAAGGTTCCATCAGCAATATCAACTTTGTAACAACTTTGTAAGAAGCGGTAGAGGCATATATTCTTGTTGGGTTATTCGAGGATACTAATCTATGTGCCATTGACGCGAAGAGGGTCACAATCATGGCCAAAGACATCTAACTCAGTCATCGTATCCGTGGAGAAAGGGCATAATCATGAGTATAATATGCTTCTTAGGTCTTAACTTTTGAGGGAAGGAAATAAGTATATTAAGGGCTTTATACTTTGAGTTTACGACTTCCCCTCGTTGTAAGGCAGTCCAAACATGCTATCGATATAAATAGGATTGACCCATCCATGAATAAAGGATATTTACTTATATAAATAAAATTGGCTGCATGGCAGCTAGTCCTTGTTTTGAGCTGGAGCTTCTGCGTGCGGTTGCTGATTAAAAGAACGTCTAGAATATTTGAAACATTTACTGAATCCACAGAAACACTACTACACCAAGGGCATTTTAAGACATTTGTTTAAGACAAAAGAAATCTTTTGTCTTAAAAAGCCACTTTTTATTTTAGTTATTTTATATTAAAATTTAATATCAATTGAATTGTCTTAAATATAAAATTTAAGACAAAAATAGTGTGAGACAAAAATAATTTGAGACAAAATTTTATATTTAAGACAAAAACGATTTGAGACAAAAATATTTAAGACAAAAACAATTTGAGACAAAAAATTTAAGACAAAAAAATTTAAGACATAAGTATTTTAAGACAAAATTTTATATTTAAGACAAAACGAATTTGAGACAAAAATATTTTAAGACAAAATTTTATATTTAAGACAAAAGCAGTTTGAGACAAATATACTTTAAGACAAAAGCAATTTGAGACAAAAATATTTTAAGACAAAATTTTAGATTTAAGACAAAAGCACTTTGAGGCAAAAATATTTAAGACAAAACTTTATATTTAAGACAATGGCGACTTAAGACAATGACAATTAAGACGAAACCCATTTAAGATAGTTATCAATTAAGACAAAATCATTAGCATTGGGAAGTTTGCATTGAAATATCCATGAGTGGATAGTGGATAAAATTATATTTTTTATTTTTGAAAATCGATATTCAAACCACATGAAATTTAATCATGTCATATTTATTTATTTTATATTATATTTTTCTTTTTTCATTAAACCACATTCTAAAAATTTAATAAATAAATAGATAAAAAAAATATTATTTTTTGGTTGGCAACTCAAGGGGATTTGAACTTTGAATCTCGTGTTTTAACCATAACTGCTCCAACACTAATATTCTTGGGCATATTATGTTTTTTCCTATGAACCGCTCCAAATACAACCTCTAAGAACTAGTAGGGTCCAAAGAAAAGAGCTACAAGTTCCCCAAATCCGATCTGCATTTCATGGACAATCACATTTCCCCCAAATGTCCTCCACATATTTGCCTTGGTGTATTGGAGTTTGAAAAATACATAGGATGCCACAATTAATCCTAATCATAAGACTCAACTTTCCTAATGACTAGGAGGCCTTAAAAATAAATAAATAAACATCTTAATTTATGCCTAAAATTACTAAAATTTCCTATCTCAAATATGAAATTAGAAATTCTACAAAATTATAGGGCAACAAGGAAACCAACTTCCTCTTCCAAAAATATCTAAGACCTTATGGAGGACAAATACAAATTTTGAAATAAATTGTTGAAATTATGCTCTTGCATCAATAGCTACCAATGTATCCTTGTAGGCCACCCCCTTTAACAATAGTAATACCAATGTCCTTTACCAGCTAGAAGGAACTCGCATAATTCTCTCTTAGATCCCCTTAACCCATTGCAATGATTGTCTTTGATGCCTACCTAGTTGCAAGCACATTAAGAAGCAATGTAGCATATTGTTGGTTGAGGATTTCGATAAGTATGTGATTTTGTTGACATCTTGTGACTGTCCCGTATGTGAATATATAAAATCTTGGATGCATGTCGCCCTGACACTATAACATGACTTAGTATTGCCTATCATACCTCGTCACTCCCTCCTCGTGACACCTAGAACTCGTTAACACTCCTTGTCACACATGCTTATTCATTCATTTATGAATTTTGACCTAGTGTGCCTCTGTTATGTTTTCCTGGCACTCCCTAACACTCCTTAGCACACATTGGCACACCTAGGCACTTGGAACAACTTTGTATGCTTCCCTAGCACTCTAAAATGCCTTGGCACTTCCTATAATACCGTGTTTCTCCCTTCTTAACACACCTGGAACTGGCTTATACTTCATTTCCATGCATTTTAAACTAGTGCCCCCTTGTGTTTCCCTGACACTTGGCCCTCACACTCCCTAGCATGTGTTCATGCCACACCCTGGCACCTGCCACATCTTGGCATGCCTATCATGCCTTGGAACTACCTAACATGTCTTAGTACTTCTAGGAATTCCCTGACACACCTTGGTATTCCTTAGCTTTCATGTCGTCATAGATAACCTTGCTTTTTTTGTGACTTGGGAACCCAACCAAGTCATTGGAAAATCGATGTTGTGCCCAGCCCAAAGTTTCCCTTTGTCTGAAACTACTTTGTCCAACCCTTTATGTAACCATAGGCTTACCTCCTACAAGTCTTATTCTGACCTTCTCCTAACGCACTTTATCCTTGAGACACTTGGAATTCGTTGACACTACTTGGCACACACTCTTATTCGTTCATTTCCATGCATTTTGACTTGGTTCTCCCTTGTAATGTCCTAGCACTCCCTAACAGTCCTCAACATCCATTGACACTTTCTGGCATGTGTTAGCATGCCTTTTCAGTCCTTGGCATACATTGACACTCCTTAGTTATCATGCCCTCACAATTACCCTTACTTTTTTGGAACTTGGGAACCCAACCAAGTCTTGCCTTGAATATAACAACTTGACCAAGTTACGGTTACTACAACTAAATTGTGCCTTGTTCACCTAAGAAATGACTATAACCCCTCACCCATTTAACCCCATAAACGCTAAACCCCTAACCCATTTAACCCCCTAAACCCCTAAAACCCTAACCCATTTAACCCCCAAACCCTAACCCCTAACCCCTAACCCCTAAAATACTTAACTGCTAAATCCCCTAACCCATTTAACCCCCTAAACCTCTAACCCCTTAACCCTAACCCGTAACCCCTAAAATCCTTAACTGCTAAATCCCCTAACCCCCTAAACCTCTAAACCCCTAAACCCATTTAACCCCGTAAACCCTAAATGTCTAACCCTTAACCCCTAACCCGTTAAGCCCTAATTCCCAACCCCTAACCCATTTAACCCCCTGAACCCCTAAAACCCTAACCCATTTAACCCATAAACCCTAAACCTCTAAACCCTTAAACCCCTAAACCACTAACAACTAAACCCCTAAACCCCTAAACAATTAACGCTTAACCATTTACCCATTAACCCCTCAAACCTAACCCCTAAAATCCTTAATTGCTAAATTCCCTAACACCTAAGCCCCCAATCCCTAATCCCTTAACCAATAACTCATTATTCCTCTAACCCCTAAATACGCCTAAATCCCCTAACCCATAAACCCCCAATCCATAACCCCTTAACCATTAACTCATTATTCCCCTAACCCCAATCCCTAATCCCTTAAATACTAATTCATTATGCCCCGAACCCTTAAGCCCCCAATCCCTAACCCCTTAACCACTAACGAGAATATACCATAGTGGACATGCACAAGAAGAAGAACCAAAGAAATCAAATTCAATAAAGGAAGCACAACCACCACTCCAAACTCGCTTCTCTAAAACACATACAACTGCAATAAATCCCACCGAAGCTTACAAATTTATCAAGCCCTAATTAACTTACTAACAAATTCAACAAGCCAACATGCTACATTTTTTTGAGTCAACCCCAAATCAATTAGTAATTATTGCATGAATGTACATTTGTTTGTAGTTTTATTTAAAAGGTTGAAATTCTCTCAAGAGCATATAGAATATATCCAAAAGTTAAAAAAATGGAAATTTTGCTTACCTCCACAAGGTATCATCACAGCCGGATAGGTGAAAACATGCAAGTCTAAATATTCTACCTCTAAGTATCAATGGCACTTCAACATGTCAATAACATACTTGCAACAATGCTTAATGAGTTTTGTCTATTGGCTAAAGAGATGTACATCCATCCATCCAAAAATAAACATCTCAATCAATCCAACACCATAAATTGTGCTAAATAGTTCATCATGTTATTTCAAATATTACAATATTTTCTTATATTAGCTCACATATTCCTTGAATATTTGAAAGCTAAACTACCTTAGCACAATATACCGGAAAGATTTGTAATCTAAAAGACAAAAAAAGACAACAAACTAAAATATGAACTTTATCTCTAATCCAGACACTTCATTCTTAGCAACATGATATCTAATGAAGATGATATGTGGAAAAAAAGGCTTCATATATTGTCTATCACATGTCAAACCGAGTGAAAAAACACATGCATAGAAAACATCAGAAATAGGGTTCATAGATCGACTTGTATTATATGGTTTCAAACCCTTCTTGTCTCTTTCAAGTGGGTTTCTGGAGGTCTTAAAAAAGACTTCCTTTTGCTAACTAAATGGGTTTTTTCTTTCACACATGTATGGAAACATACTTTCCAAATCATATTGTAATAGATTCATAAGGTGATATTATTGGTATCAACTACACCTTATTTGGAGACATCATTTTTATTGTAGGGGTTGGTACCTTTCTATTGGATGTGGTTGGTGATGTGAAGACTACTCAACCTCTAGTAAAGATTCATACTAACTCTAACAAGCTTATGGATGCTTTTTTACAAAGGGAGACCCCTCTAAGCTTAACTCATTGGATTCTTTGTTTGTTCATGCTAATTATTGTTTTCAACTTTCCTTCTCCAAGGGGTTGAGACTATTTGATTCATTTATTTTACATGGCCCGGTGAAAGAAGAAGAATGGAGATTGTCTCCACATCTTTTCCATTTCGCTAAGTTACAATAAAAGAGTCAAATTATATAGCCAATAGACTAATAGTCTCTTGATACACCTGTAGTGAGCTATGCATAGCTCTCACCTATCACTGTAGCTAAATGAAATGACATCTAATAGCTCCAAGACACCATTATAAATGGAGTAGTTGTGAAGTTGTTGTTAAATGATCGCCTCCAAATGTTCAATTCTCATGAATTTTGGGGGAGGGGGGTCTTTTGGTGTATTGAGCGGGGCAAGGGGACATAAGGGTAGAATGGATGGGTAGAAGTGAGAGGTTCGAGCATGGTTTACTGAGATCTATAATCCTAACATTAGAGAATGAGAAGGAGCCTTAGGGCCTTATGGCATAGGGGCTAGGGGACCTATAGGTAAGGCAATGAGAGAAATTGATAGGGGAACCACCAATAGTTGTGACAAGGGGATTAGGGGCCACATTATCACAACCCATACGAACTTAACCCATAACCACTAAAGTCCCTATCCCTTTAACCCCAAAGCCACAATCCCTTAATCCCTACACCCATAACTCATAAAAAATTAACCCCTTGATCCCTTAAACCCAAATCCATTAACCCCTTAACCCCTAACCACTAACTTAGAATCCTTGAACCCCATAAACCCTAATCCCATATCTTCTTAATCCTTGACCCTTAACCCATAACCCCTAACCCCTTAACCTTCTGATGCCTAAATAACATAACCCTTAGGCACTTAACCCCTAAATCCCCTGACATGTAAGCCCTTGATGGTTAATATTAACCCCTAAATCCCTTAACCACTAAGCCATTAACCTCTAACCCTTAAACCCCCTAACCTCTAAATCCCATAAGCCCTAACCCTTTACCCTTTACCCTTAACCCCTTGCTCCTAAACCCTTAAACCCATTAACTCCTAGAACCCCTTATCCTTTATCCCAAACCATAGGTGCTCCAACGCTAATATTCTTGGGCATATTATGCTTTTTCCTACTAACCGCTCCAAATACAACCTCTAAGAACTAGTAGGGTCCAAGGAAAAGAGCTACAAGTTCCCCAAATCCGATCTACATTTGTTGGACAATCACATTTCCCCCAAATGTCCTCCACATATTTTCCTTGGTGTATTGGAGTTTGAAAAATACATAGGATGCCACAAGTAATCCTAATCATAAGACTCAACTTTCCTAATGACTAGGAGGCCTTAAAAATAGAAATAAAAACATCTTAACTTATGCCTAAAATTACTAAAATTTCCTATCCCAAATATGAAGTTAGAAATTCTACAAAATTATAGGGAAACAAGGAAACCAACTTCCTCTTCTATAAATCTCTAAGACCTTATGGAGGACAAATACAAATTTTGAAATAAATTGTTGAAATTATGCTCTTGCATCAGTAGCTACCAATGTATCCTTGTAGGCCACCCCTTTAACAATAGTAATACCAATGGCCTTTACCTAGAAGGAACTCCTTACATAATTCTCTCTTAGATCCCCTTAACCCATTGTAATGATTGTCATTGATGCCTACCTAGTTGAAAGCACATTAAGAAGCAATGTAGCATATTCCTGGTTGAGGATTTCGATAAGTATGTGATTTTGTTGACATCTTGTGACTGTCTCGTATGTGAATATATAAAATAATTTTTTTTGTACCAGTTTAAGGATTGATACCATCAAGTGTGTGCGCTAACATGGATGGAACACTAACTGCATGTTGTATATATTGTAATGTAAATGAATAATCTCTTCTGGAAAAGGCTCCACTCATAATTCCATTTCACAAATGCTTGCACTCAGTAATCGTGGTCAGATTTTAAGGTGCCATGTTCTCGTAAGGGTAAACCTACCTATCCATCTCTTTAAACGCACACATCACACATGTTGGCTTGATCTTGTGCTTGTTGTGGGGAAAATGTTGTTGCAGTGGAACCCCCAAATCAGATTTATTTGGATTGACGCTGATTTGAATAGCTCTGAATGACTTCAAATTACCCTTGCCTTGACCGCGCAATCCTCATTGGCATCTCCAATGGATGTGTGATGCATTGGATGCATCAACATAGTCACAACTGATAGTCACACTGCCCTTTCACCTATCTCTCCACTGAGTCTCCACTGGAACTCCCATGCGAGTAGTTAACTGTTGTCTCTGTTCAGTTGATTAATGAGTTATTATTTGTGAATTAATTTAACTAATTAATTCACTCCACTCCCACTAATGTATCAATCAGTTAGAAATAGGAACAATTAGTTCAATTGAGTTTAACTCCAAGGATGTAGTTAAACTGAAACAAACTCCATGAACTACTTCACCAACTCCATCATAGCTCTGCCACTTGAGTCCTGACTTGAGTCCTCCATGCATGAACACCAGTAAACCCTAGGAATTCCGTAATTCCTTCAGTTAGCTGATCTACCACACCTGTTAATTGAAATTAAGTGCTCCAAGAAAATAAGTTGTTATTTAGGGTCTAATTTTTATTAAGAGCTAATAATAATCAACACTTCTATTTTTAGATCAGCGATCTATAAATAGACTTTGCCCAATATGTCTAAAAATAGAAATCCATCTATTTTTCCAACTTGACCAACCATCCACAAATAGCATCCTGCAACTTTTGAAATATGGTCTCCATGTCTAAAAATAGACTTGCCCCAAAAATAGCCTGCAGGCCCACTTAGTGAAGGCGACTCTTTTCACTAAGCTCATCATCTTGTTGAATCTCAACACCTAGAACTCGCTAACACTCCCTATCACACACTCTTATTCATTCATGTATTAATTTTGACCTAGTGCTATGTTATGTTTTCCTAGCACTCCCTAACACTCTTTAGCACGCATTGGCACACCTTGGCACTTGGAACATCTTTGTATGCTTCCCTAGCACTCTAACATGCCTTGGCAGTTCCTCGAATACTGTGTCACTCCCTTCTTAGCACACCTGGAACTAGATGATACTTCATTTCCATGAATTTTAAACTAGTGCTCCCTTGTGTTTCCTTGACACTTGGCCCTCACACTCCCTAGCATGTATTCATGCCACACCCTGGCACCTGCCACATCTTGGCATGCCTATCATGCCTTGGAACTGCCTAACATGTGTTAGTACTTCTAGGAATTCCCTGACACACCTTGGTATTCCTTAGCTTTCATGCCGTCATAGATAACCTTACTTTTTTTGCGACTTGGGAACCCAAAAAAGTCATTGGAAAATAAACGTTGTGCCCAATCCAAAGTTTCCCTTTGTCTGAAACTACTTTGTGCAACCCTTTATGTAACCATAGGCTTACCTCCTACAAGTCTTATTCTGGCCTTCCCCTAACACACTTTATCCTTGAGACACTTGGATTTCGTTGACA
>JAXQQM020092453.1:0-102645 GCA_034641835.2 Pinus albicaulis
GATACATAGGAAAAAAGGAAGGCGATTTTATTAATAATATAATATGCATATATAATTTTTTTGGCGAATCTCTCACGAGATTATATTATCTTGTACAATCATGGCGAATCACCAGTACAAATGGCAAATCACTAGTACAAAATGGTGAATCGTTGTCTAGTGGAGTTCGGGGTGTTGGTTCCAATGAAGATATGGTAGTTGTACCAGGAGTTGAAGGAAGCGAACCACCAAGACCAAGCATGGCACATGGTGACTCGTGAGGGAAGTAGTTCTCGTGCAGTTTGGAAAACGTGTTCTAGTTCTACTAAGCATAGTGTTGCTGCTCATGCTACTACTAGCACTGTTATTGAGGTTGGAGAGGAGTTTGAGGAAGCATGGAAGGTAGAAGTGGTGAATAATTACAAAGAGAACCCCATGATGGGCTCCATTTTTCCCTTTGGTATTTGGGCCTGCAATATCTTCTCTCCATTGAAGGAACAATTAACCATTCAACCAACAATCAACTTGACTAAGTTGATTAGGTACAAGTCAACTTAGACTAATTTTCAAAAATATGCTTTGCAGTATCCCATATTTATCACACTAATGCTACACAACATTGAACATTTGCACCCAACTCTCATGCATGCACACAAAATTTTCATTAACATCTATAACCCTAACCAAGTGAGAATTGATCAACAATTTGCACCAAAGTTTGTTATAGTGTTGAAAGTTCATAAGAAATTTAGATCCATGGTACCTTTAATAAATTTTGAGATAACATCCACAAATTCGACCACAATAGAGAAAACTTATGATAAATTTTAAACCTACAAAAATTAGGATTCATGTTCCTAGGAACGATCATAAGAAGTTGACATATAGGTCGAGTTTTGAGCCTTGACACATTGATAATGCAATGTCTTAGGTCAAAACTCACACATTGAAAACTCGTCAATGAAGAGAAGAAAATATCATTATGAATTACACATACTTCAAACTTCTTACCAAATTCTACTTAGTTGTCTGCAACTCAGCTATACATAATCTTATAGTAAATACAAATTCCACAAATCCTTCTTCACATAGCTAATAAATGGCCATTGGAAGAGCATCCCTTATATAATAGTAATAGTAGCAATCAATAGATTATTTCATATTGAACTTCCTAGCCATATCACTCCTATGTATTGTATCATGTTCACTTCTATAACTTGTACTTTCTCTCTCTGTTGAATTTGAAGAATAATAAGAAGATTTGATCAAAGGGTTTTTCCCACATTGGAGTTTTTCCCTGGCATCCGCCAAAATATTGTATCCTCTTGTCTTGGCTTGTCTTCTAGTTATTTTCTTATGTTCTATCAACAAATATTGTCAATGTTAATATGATTTCTAAATAGGAAATTGAATTGGGCTAAAATATTGAAGTAAATTACTCCAAGCATAGAAAATACCATTGTTAACTAAAAATTAACACATTTTTTTATTAATATGTTTCGACATTAATTACAATTCGTTTTAGATCCAAAAATATAGGATCCAATCAACCCAAAATAGGAACATAAATTATTATGACAATAGTTATCTCATGATCCTCCAGATGATCTTGAGCTCCACGTGGAAATAAAGCCATTTATTGGACACACATCACCGTTCAATCTAACAAACTAAATTCTCTAGAAATTACCAAGGTAAAATCAGAAAATTAAATTATGCCCCTACATCAAGACATGACCGTCTAAAAATTAAATGACCATCTAACAAGTGGAGCATAAAATGTTTTTACAAATGCGGGTTCTCTTTGTGCTTTCGATATGGCATCCTCAACAACTACTTGATATGGCCAGTCATCATATATGAACAAGGTCTTTATGATTATATCAACTAATAGTGATGCACACTAAATATTGACTTCTCCTACACATTCATAGTAATTAGTTCATTGCAAAAAATAACAATAAAAATATAATTCAACAAGAAATGAGGAATTACAATATGAAAAAAATATCCAAATGATGTTAGTGTGAAAAAATTAATCCAAATGGAAAAATATTATCCACATCAATGCCAACTTTAATATATAATAGGTTAAATCTAAGATGGAACAAGAAAAAATATTAGAACAAAGAAAGGGTTTCCAAGTTCTACTATGGCCCATTAGAACTAAGAAACCATAGTAGAACAAAGAAAGGGTTTCCAAATTGCATTCAGAATTTTAGAAGCAACATCATTTCTGTGTTTGCACATTCTTTATAAAATAAGACAAATCAACAAGGTGAGCAATAAATTGTTCCTGATGAGAAAAAAATCTCGGTTGTTCTATGTGCTTCTTTGCTATGTTTGTTATATTAATTAAATTTCATATTTATGTTGAATATATTTACATTGTAAATTATTTGTCCATTTTTTATAGGTTGCACTCAAAGTTTAACAATCATAACTCATAATCATCCTTTCATCCCAAGTGAAACCTAGCAATAGTGCATGTTACTCCGGTTATGGAGACCAAAGACCTAGGTATAACACAATAAATACTAATAGATAATGAGCATGTTGAAAAAATCGATAAATAAGAGTTATATATTGTAGTTCTTTAAATTGAACAAGCTGATGGCTATTATTGAACCATGTGATTTAACTCACCCAATCAGAACCAACTAAGATGGTGCTTTCATAACAAACACATGTAGTGAAGAGTGCCTTCTTAGATTAACCTAACCTTCTTTACCTTCATTAAAATCATCATTAATTATTTTAAAATGCATGTCAACTAATGATGCATCTACTATTAGGTTCTTTTGCACAATAGCTTCGCTTGTAACAATATATATTTTAGATATCTCATTTCTTCAATATCAATTTTTGATACGGGCTAGAAGTGGAGCCATGTGAGAAACGTTGAATGGTTCTTTTAAGTGAGCTAGACACCAAACTTGCACTAGTGAATCAAAGAGCATAATCTCAACTAACTTTGTATTAAAGCTCCAATGTTTAACAGAATTCCTGTTAATCTCATTCTCTTTAAACAGTGAAGGCCACTCTCTTTATGCAAGTAACTATGATATTTGTATATAGGGTTACCTAATCATCCTAATAAGGGATCCAAGATACAAATGCACCGCTTATAACTAAGGCATTTGCAAATAAAGTCATTTATGATGGGACACTTTCAACATAGAAATCAAGGATAACATGTACTGTACCTAGCTCTACAATTTGTCTTGCCTGAGAGTAATGCCACTCTTCCTGAACAGAGATACCTTAACAATTCCCTTAAATATCTCAACATATGCTCATGAAGGAAGAAGTGGCCTTCCGCTCAAGGATTCCTCGTCCTCATAAGAAATATCCTTTTGGGCATTTTTATACTGATAGCAGCTGGCTAAGAACATGCAAATGCAGAGATTGATCGTAGTGTTGCACTCAAAGAGGCTAGAAGCCAATAAAAGTAGTCTAAATGGGCTCTGTTCAAGTTTTTTGTGAACCAACAACCCCCCTTGCTTCTGCAACTAACCTTCTCAGTAACTGAAATAAGGAAGCTGCTAATGAAACTAGAAACTCCTACAACACTCAGATTCACAGTAATACCCAGGCTTTTCATAGTTTCTGGTATCTGATCTTAAAAGTATTCTTGCATTCCTACCATTACAAATACATCCGCTCTGCCAAATAGCACATATTGTGGAAGCAGCAGAAAAATGCTCAAGGGAATTGTTGCATTGGGCAGGTCTATCAGTCCATTGTCCTTTGCTACCTCGATTCTTCTAATCTCTATCAATGCAGCAACAATCATTGATATAATGGAGAAAAACATGCCAGTGCCTATCCTTTGCAACATAGTAATCCCCCGTTCATTCCCTGTCAAGCGCCTTGTGATTGGAACAAAGATGCGGTCATAAACAGGCACCAATAGGAGAATCGATAGGCTAGTAAAACACTGTAAGCTTACAGTAGGGATCTCAAAATGTGTTCCAATATTTCTATCCATTGTGCTCCCCTGTTTTGTGAAAAATGTTGAATATTGTGCAAAGAGAACCCCATACATCAAACATGCCATCCAAATTGGTAACAACCCAAGAACATCTTTCACCTCTTCAACCTCTTGGACTGTGCATAGTCGCCAATTGAAGGTTGTTTTACACTCATTGTCCAACTCATCTTCAACTGTATCTTTGTCAAGAAACCTGAAAAATGAGAATGAGGATATGCATCACAAATATCTCAGTTCATCTAAAATTGAACATAACAAAGTGCAATCCACAAGATGCAACAAGGACAAGACTGAAATAAAATATAAATATGACTTAAGGATAGACTATACCTTACCCGTGGTCGGGAAGTAGCTATATCCTATACTATATCCTTAAACTAAATTTTCAGTCCACCCTCTTCCTACAAAATATTATTTCAATTACCAAGAATTTCAATATTTTCCATGTCAAATGGAAAAACCACTATGACTCCAACAAATTGAGTCACGACATTGGCCACTTTTAGCAATGTACGACAAATTTTGTGGCAATTATTTCCCATAGGTTTGTACTAATAAATGCAATATAACTAGATGTAAATTGAGCAAGTCTAGAGAGGAATTACCTAAACTAATCAATACACAATTGTTGTCTTCTTGGTCCAAAAATCAAAACTTATTTTTCTTCAATGCAATCTACGTTCTTTTCTTCTTGATAGGTGGAAACGCTCCATTTGTAAAATGTTGCAACAAAGACATGGACAATTCGAGTAAGAGGACTACCACCAGGTAGTTTATGCCAGTAATTTTTTTTCCCACACAAGAAGATAAACAGTGCTATTGCCATAGTCACAGCGGGAATGCCAAATCCTAGGTCCCATCCTCTGTCGTCCTGAATATATGTGAGTACAACAAATCCTGTAAGAGTACCAATGCAAATACTAAAATAGCACCAATTAAAGAATGAATTCTTGCACTTATTCTCTTCTGGGTCATCCTCATCAAACTGATCGGCACCAAATGCTTGTAAATAGGGTTTGAAGCCTCCTTGACCCGAAGCAACCAAATAGATTGAGACGAAGAAAATCCCAGCCTGCTTCAGACTCGTCAAAGAGGCGGACAAAGTGGCCAATATAAATCCCTGTAAAAATCCATCTCATGTAGTGTTTATTAGTAGGATTCCATGCACGAGATTAAAGAAGAAAAGGAACAATCATTTTCAAACCCTATTGTCCTTTTAAACATGGGTTCAATTCAACCAAATATATAGAAAAATCTTCCTGTGTCCATCGAAATTTGCATGAATCCACTGGAAAACAATTATAAAGATACTAAATTATCCATTGTTTAATGTTGGAACACCAAAAAAAATATAAACCAATGGGATGTCATCAAGACATAAAATAGCATTCAGAATTTTAGAAGCAACATCATTTCTGTGTTTGCACATTCTTTATAAAAGAAGACAAATCAACAAGGTGAGCAAGAATTCGTTCCTGATGAGAAAAAAATCTTGGTTGTTGTATGTGCTTCTTTGCTATGATTGTTATACTAATTAAATTTCATCTTTATGTTGAAGATATTTACATTGTAAATTATTTGTCCATTTGTTATAGGTTGCACTCAAAGTTTAACAATCATAACTCATAATCATCCTTTCATCCCAAGTGAAACCTATAAATAGTGCATGTTACTCTAGTTATGGAGACCAAAGACCCAGGTATAACACAATAAATACTAATAGATAATGAGCATGTTGACAAAATCGATAAATGAGAGTTATATATTGTAGTTCTTTAAATTGAACAAGCTCATGGCTATTATTGAACCATGTGATTTAACTCACCCAATCAGAACCAACTAAGATGGTGCTTTCATAACAAACACAAGTAGTGAAGAGTGCCTTCTTAGATTAACCTTACCTTCTTTACCTTCATTAAAATCATCATTAATTATTTTAAAATGCATGTTAACTAATTATGCATCTACCATTAGGTTCGTTTGCACAATAGCTTCGCTTGTAACCATATATATTTTAGATATCTCATTTCTTCAATACCAATTTTTGATACGGGCTAGAAGTGAAGCCATGTGAGAAACATTGAATGGTTCTTTTAAGTGAGCTAGACACCAAACTTGCTGTAGTGAATCAAAGAGCATAATCTCATCTAACTTTGTATTAAAGCTCCAATGTTTAACAGAATTCCTGTTAATCTCATTCTCTTTAAACAGTGAAGGCCACTCTCTTTACGCAAGTAATTGTGATATTTGTATATAGGGTTACCTAATCATCCTAAGAAGGGCTCCAAGATACAAATGCACCACTTATAACTAAGGAATTTGCAAATAAACAGTCATTTATGATGGGACACTTTCAACATAGAAATCAAGGATAGCATGTACTGTACCTAGCTCTACAATTTGTCTTTCCTGAGAGTAATTCCACTCTGCCTGAATAGAGATACCTTAACAATTCCCTTAAATATCTCAACATATGCTCATGAAGGAAGAAGTGGCCTTCCGCTCAAGGATTCCTCGTCCTCATAAGAAACATCCTTTTGGGCATTTTTATACTGATAGCAGCTGGATAAGAACATGTAAATGCAGAGATTGATCGCAGTGTCGCACTCAGAGAGGCTAGAAGCCAATAAAAGTAGTCTAAATGAGCTTTGTTCAAGTTGTTTGTGAACCAGCAACCCCCCTTGCTTCTGCAACTAACCTTCTCAGTAACGGAAATAAGGTTTAGGCATTCTGTTTAGGCAGGGGAAACCTGGTGGTTTCCAGAAATGTACTACTTTTTGGCCATGGAGATGGATGAGAAGAATGCTGGCAGGCAACCTACTACTGTGTAGTAGTGTGAATGATCCTTCTTATCTCATCAAGGCCTACACAAAAACCTATGGTGGCCACCAACTAAATACAAGGGTTAATATTAGCCTAATAAAAAATTGCAAGCATATAATTAATTACTTTCCTTCGGATAATGATGTGTACTTGGGTCTTTTGGTGGTTTTCTTTACCAAATTTAGCAAATATTATTGGTTTCTTTCAAACTTTGAATGAGGTGTAGTTGCTCCATCTTACTTGGTCAATGGAAATTTATGTATGTAGTCTATGCTAAATAGTCCATCCTCAAACTTGTTCGATTCTATAAGCACAGGTTGGTCTTTTGCGACAAAATTTTCTACACAATCGGGATCAAACCCTATTTTCCATCACTCTAGTGAGGATTCATTTGATATGTAATGTGTTTCAAGTATATATTTAATAAGCATGATTAGCTTCAAGAAAAAAACTGACAATGTATTTCATGCATTAAATTAGGCAGTATACAGAGATTGAATAATGTGCATGGTAATTACGGTATGCCAAACATGCCGACCTCTATATCTACATGCAATTCGAGATTTGGAGGACTTCCCTCTAGCGGAGTCCATCAACCCTCTGGGAGCCTTTCTACTAGATTCTTTGCATCAAACAACCTTCCAGTTGCTCTCTCCCAGGTCTTCTTGTTCTAGTTATGATGGTGTGCTCAATAGGTCAATTTTGCTGTGATTAGTAGATAATTTTCTGATTTCCCATGGAACTACTTTGTTGAATGTTTGCTAGAAACAGAACATTTTGACCTTCTGCAATATTTCCTGACTTTTATCTGTATGACATATTTGGTACTAGAATTTATCACATGGTGGATTTCATGGCCATACAGGGATAACAAACCGAGGAGGTACTATTCTAGTAATAAGTTATAATGTTCACTATTAGTATGAACAACAAAATATTATTTTTTAGTACTAGCATGAATGGGATTGGCACGTACGCTCAAGGCTCATTCCTTGTTTCAGTAGTAATTTTGATCATGATGCAAACTATTCTGGGATCATGAGTATCTCCTCTTACAAGCAATGCAGGGCCTAGGATAAAAAGATATATTGGAAACATTATGGGTGCAGCTGGAGCTAACCTTGGGAGGACCATAAATCTTAGTGCTGGACAAATTCATGTATCAGGATCGAGTAACGCTAGAGCTGGAGGTATTGGAGTACAAGGGCTTGGTAGACCAATGAACAATGTTGCCCAACAAGGTTTGTTATCATAAATTATAAGCATGCTAAAACATATTGAACACTGTTGGTTATAACTTGAATTTAAAAGTCTCTTCTTTATTTTGTGAGCTTGTGCTCAGCTTTGGTTTGCTATTTCTTGCAATTTTGGTCCATAACCAGAACAGATCATTGGTAAGTGAACAAAAGTTGATGAAGTTAGTCGAAATGTGCAACACCTAATTTTAAACATACAGTTGCTAATATGGGTCAATGTTTTATGATCTAGTCATATACTTGAAAAAGGCATTGTCTAACTATTATACGTTTTGGAGTTTTTGGTCGCAATTCAATGAAACAATTTTAAGTTAATTCGTGATCTTTTGTTGTTTAAAATGTGTTTTTGAGTGCATATATAGATTCCACGCCCTGAAAGTCTCCTGCGGCACTCAGATTGAGGAGAGTTCACAGCTCATACTTGTGATTGCAATAAATCCCGGCCAGATTTTGGGCAAATTCTGACTGTAAAATATGCCCGAAAAAGCTCCAAAATATATAATAGATAGACTACGACCTTGAAAAGTGGCTGGATTGTACCTCATATGGTACACACAAGAATAAATTGCATGCATGAGTTGTACTATACATAGGAATTCTCCACCACTGGATAATAGCAAGAGAACATGTTGGCAATAACATAAATTGTGTGGTAGAGGAAAAGAAAGTAGAAATGATGATGACACCAATAAAAACAATAGACACAAGGTATTCCTCTGTTCTATATTTCCCTTTATTATTTCCTGCATATTTTTTCACCTATCACACCAGGCAATAATTCTTTGGGATATCCTATCTGTTCCCTTATTCATTATTTGAAAGCTCCAGTGGTGTACAGTACAATAAAATCACAGTTTGCCTATGTACATTTTAAAATTGTTCCTAAGCATTCTCCAATCTGAAAAAATGGACTAGGTCAGTTAACTCTATCTGATAAAACACACTGCACAGATAAACAGTTGAATCTATTGCACGATTTCTTTCCTACCAGATAAAAATGACCCTATGAAAATGAAAAAATCGGTGCCTAAACTTCACAACTAACCCCCATGCCCCAAAAAAGCAAGCTGCACATCATATACCTGGTCAAAAACTAATTCCTCCTCAGAATTCTCTTCTTGCAACAGCTCCCCCTCCTCAGCATCAAAATCCTCAGACCTTGATCTCTCATTACGCTCTTGTTTTCTTCTCATGCTAGCTGTAATAACTTGCTTGAATTCGTCAACCATTTTCTTAATCTTCCCAAGTTCAAGCAACAAACCCGAAATCTGCACATCAGCAAAATCCCAAAAGCAGTACTTAAAAGTTATATAGCATTCAATAAAATGTAACTACTAAACCTTATCTTGTACAAGAGCAAAAGAAGCCAAAACTAAACTGAAATTAAACAAAAAACCTTTACACATAAAGACATTTGGGCTAGAATCATAGCTTGCCACATATAAAGAGAGAATTATAAATCTTCTCAGCTTTATATGCTGAAATTTTTTATTTTAGGATAACTAAGATCTTGTAAGTTCTTTCTAACAAGCTTGCATTGTTGCTTGCAAGGAAGAAAAAAATGGCACAGTTTTAAGGGAAAGGAAATATTAATTTGATTTAAGCCAATCGATCATGTCTACTTATTGACAGAATCCTAAGCAGTAAGAAGAGTTAAAACTAGGGACAAAAAGACAGTAAAGAGCCCAAACAAACACATTAACCTAAGTTGAACTTGAACAAAAGCTTTAAACTACAACTTCAGGGCCTTATAACCGCCTCAGCCCTTCTAAAAAAATTATGAAGTTCTGGAATAACTCATGTCCTGTGGTTTCCTTCTCATAAAATGAGGCAAATACTTGCAGGAGCAAAAAAAAAAGACCACACAATTCTAATAATTTATAAGGAATGTTATGTTATTTTTCAGCTAATCAATCTTGACCAATTGTTGGCTGAGTCCTAACCCACAGAAAATTTTTACGACCTATCCAATCCAAAAAAGGCTAAAAGGAAGCTCCTACAATTGCTGAAAATATGTATAATGTTCTTCACAAATGTTAATGTTGAAGAAAACTTCCTCAGGTCCTATCAACAAGGAAAAAATGTTATTTTCACAATGCAGTTTTGATGGAGTAGAATTCATGGTCACCTACAGAAAGAATAACAAATCATAGCCCCCTTCAAATGACATAACGTTGTCAAACTTGACGGGAAAGTGAATAGAGCCCATTCAAAACAAAAAAGACACAAGTAGATACTCCTCTTTAGTCATTTCATTTCCTGTGTGACCTAGAGTTTTTTGGATACTTCCTAGATTATTATCCTCAAATATTATTATTTCCTTATTGCATAAACTTATGTACTTTGTCTGCATCCCATGATAGGGGAAAGTAGATGCATGCATATGCATCTTAGATCTTATACATTGGACTATCTTAATAAAATCCACAGCTAAGAAAAAGAAAATAGAATAAGACAAAGGAAAGTACCATGCTCCGTAACAAGCTTATAAAATAGTGTTTAATTTGCAATGGGATACAATCTAAGTTCTAACTAGATAAGGAAGTTAACCTAAATACTAAATCCAAATAAAAGTCAGTTGCATCCATAGACACCAATTTTTGGTTGCCAAATTCCCTGGAATTACTAGAAAAAATAATTATGCCCACTTGAATCTTCTTAAGACCACTGGAAATTCTCCACACCATGAATCTTTCAATCCGTAGAAGGCTAAAAAATTAGAGGCCTACAATTGTGACCAAAAGCAACAATAGCACAATTCAGAAAAAACTAAAAGCCTTCACGAGCATAGTCACAATAAAGCAAAGCCTTCATTAGCATATTCACAATAGAGCAAAGCCTCCACAAGCTTGCACCCAGGTTAAAGGAAATAATACCTTTCTGACATCACAGGCACTCTTGATATGGAATCATCATTAAAGCTAAAAGAAGATAAACACTATAGACAACTTCCTTGAAGAAAATAAAGTATGCAATATCTGGCACTGGACAGGTAACCAACATAGGCAGTGAAGTAAATAAAGTGAATATCCCATATAATATTTATTGTTGCATTAAAATTGTGTTATCACTTGAATGCATTCATTTAGTGAGCTTAACATATTTGTAAGCACCTTTGTTCCTGGTTCCTGGTAAGCCACATAAACTGTGTCAGCTCCAATCGAGTGAAAATAGACATTATCAAGAGGCGTTGAAATCATATATCTTTAAGCTAATGAACTATACATAATGAAAAGTTTGAAAATTTTAAAAGAGCTTGTTTTCTCACCTTATGTAATGATTCAACAAGGGATGAAATAATATAGTCTGAGGGTTGCTTAACATATGACTCATTACATCCTTGTGCTTGTCCTTTATCCATGGCCAATTTTCCAGCTCGGAGAAGTTCTGGCATGCATGTTTAAAAGAACAACTGGTGATAAGTTTCTGGACATCTTTGACTCAAATATATTTGTCCTCCATTAGAGACAATATATAAAATACCTGAAACTGCATCCATCCGAACTTCCTCGTGAAAATAGAACTTCAATAATGGAACAAGAATTGGCACAAGCTGTCATCAAACCAAAATTGGTTACATAATTTAATAAAGAAAAGTGTCACCTACATTTACTAACAATGATTAATTCCATCAAATACCTACCCAATCCATGGATAGAATCCTTCTTTCAGTTCATCATCATAACAACAAAGCATGTTACATGTAGTAACCTTTTCTTCCAGTACACTTGTTTGGATCCCTATCCTTTTGTCCCCAATAGTGATGGTCTCCACACTGTAGTTCAAAAAAATTAGTAAGGGTATCATATTTCAATAGAACATACTTTATCAACACGTTTTGTAGAATGGCATTCAAAACAACATCGGAGATGCCCTTCACAACAAAAGATTCTAAACCTATGAGTTATATATAAAACATTCATTCTGCATCGTAGATCTAAGTAAATTAGTGGATCAGCAACTGCAACCAGCTTAGATTCCGTCAGTTTCTCACTTTTGAAATAGACATAAGATATATGTAAAGACATATGTACCATACTACAGAAAAAGGGAAGGGTTCAGCTGCAAGTAGCTCAGATTTATTTGGTTTCTTCCAGACAACAGTTCAACAGCGCCAAACTGCAATTCCTACAATGCAATCGCAATTGTTTCCTTGATCATTTCTCTCTTGAAATTAATTTCCATCGACTTGCCGTGACAGGATGCATATCAGCTTCTTTGATGTAATATTTTTGGAAAACAAAAGCAGCACAGTATGACCTACTTGTTTATCTTCTGTTTATTGTTTCTTACAAAGATGATGGCTTTAAAATGAAGAGGCTCTCTTTTAATCGTGTCAATTTGTAGGTTTGTAATTCAATGATATTTATAAGACAACTGTTACTAATAAATTTGAACATCAGAAGCTAAGATAAGATGATGATACCGGTAGTTAATTTGCATTTCAGAATTAACTACTGGTTTATTCCTCTAGTTACTTGAAGCTCTTGATGATGATACCAGTGTAGACATAAAAATTATAAATATAAGATTATTGCTGCTGTTATAAATACAAGTCATTGCATAAGAAAGACTGGAGATGGGTATGCTGAAATACAAGTCTGCTAACCTCTGGGCAACAAATGGCCCAGCTAGTGCTAATACCATAACGTAAAATTAAAGAGGATACATACCCTCTAGTAAGGTTATTGATATACCTCGACCTGCTAATTCTCAATGATACTGGTTAGATGCTTCAAGATATATCTTTGATTAATCCAGTTGCCCAATGCCCAATTTAAAGGGTTTCTAGTCTTTACCAGGGATATTTCAACAGCAACTCAAAGACCTGATTTGAAACTGAATCTAACATGATCATATTTGAAAGCATACGAAAAAACAGTTTGTGTTTTGTTCTTAGCGCAATACATGAGCAGTTGAAAGACTGGATAAATTCATTAGTACTAGCCCTTCCCTGGAAAGGGGAAATGCAAATTAATGCATAATCATGAGAGAATGAAATTCAGTGATTTTGTTGAATCCAAGCACAACAGGAAGTCGATGAATTGAAAAAATGGAACAACCTTCGTACATGTCATCTGGATTGAACTTTGTAGGTTCAGTTGCAAGTATCTTGTAAAATTTCTTGTCTATCTCAACAAAGGATTCATTATATAAAATTTGAAAGTTTTATCCCTTGCAGCCTACAGGTGTAGATCATATCTAAGGCTCAATGCTATCAGTAAAGTTGCATACTAAAAGCCAGGCCAACTGGGCCCTGGTTCACTGGCGAGGTCAATAGAATATTAAACCAGCACCATGGATCTATTCAACTCTGTGGTCTGCCTCAGCCAAATAGGATGCACTTTAAAGGGACGATGCCAGGTGCAAGTCCAGGGAAATTTTGGTGGAATAGTTACACCTCTGATCCTGCACTTAGAGTGAAAAAAAATCTACTATATGTGGTGCAACGCTTTTAATGGTAAAAAATAATAAAACCATAAATTTGTAAAATAGTTGACAAAAGATTCACTAAAGACAAATTCCATGCATAAAAATCTCAGGGTGGACAAAAGAATACAGAGACACACCTGAACAATTCCTGCAAAAGAGATGCTCCATCCATGAGTCGTTGTGAGAGGCACAATGGAAACAGACATTACAATTCTATTGGCATTAAAAAGTGACAACCGCAGAGCCATCATGACAACAACTTTGGCTCTCTCTGATGTGAGAAAATCCATCAATTTTGATGGCCTTGAGGCATATGTAAGTGCACTTAATCCAATACCATCATCTTGGAAACCTATATCAGCTCCTGATGCCACATGTGTGTGAACATGCTGTGCTACAATCCTTGGCTTAAACACCCCTGATCTACTGCATCTATTTATGGGCTTTTCAGTAATTGAATTTGCACCTATAACCATCTTTTGGCTTGTGGAATTTCTGAACTTTAGCAGGCCCTTCTTAGCCTGCCAGTTGACTTGATCCTCCAATGTTGAATTCAAAGCAAGTAAATAAGATTGTTTATTTTCGATTCTTGCTATCTCTCCGAAACTAAAACTCGATTGAAGATTCTTGTTGCCCTAATGTCCTCGTAAATGCGTGCAGAACCATATCTTGGCATCATGCATAGAATACGGCACCGTGCACCAAAAATCGATTATTGTTGCCCTAATGGCCTCGTCAATGCGTTCAGAACCAGTTCCTGGAGTCCTGCATATAATCTGGCACCGTGCACCTCCAACAGTTAACTTCCAAGCCTCTTCCAAGCCCCAACAGTTGAAATGGGGGCGAATCCCTCCCCGACCCAGTAAATTCTGGCGAATGCCATTAAATTTTTGTTGAACCTCCAACTTCCAAGCCCAAACCAGTGAAAATGGGGGCGAATCACTCCAATCTCTCCTCTGACCTAGTAAAATCCAAGCGAATTCCATTGAAATAAGCTCCAAACCAGAAAATCGGGAGGCGAATTTCATGATTTAGGTTTTAAGCGCATTTATTTTGTTAGGCTAACACTTAATAATTAATTATTTTTAAAATAATTATAGGGATAACTATATAAAACTATAGAAAATGGGTTTTATATAAAAAATTCGCCCTACCAAAATTTAAAATCCCTTAAATTTGCCTTTGGGCTAAAATTCACCCCTAAAATTTCACGAACCCTTACCCCTTCAAATCTCGGATAAACGGCAGTCCACAAGGCAAATACACAGAAACGGGCGAGGAGGCATGAGTTGTGAGAAAAGGAAAACTTTTAACCCATACGCGTCCGTTGGAAAAAATAGTAAAATTGTGATAGACATTCAGCTTGCTCACATTTGCCAACGACCACGAATGAACCTTTGAATTTTAACTACATGAGCGGGACGCAAAAAAAGGCATACTTTGACTTGAACCTCAACGAAAACAAAGAAGCCACCAAAAAAATGACAAGATCCCCAAAAAGCGAGTTCAAGCAGCGCAAGAGGAGCGACAAAGCTATTATCCGAGTCGGTCGAATCCAAAGAAATGAAACTTCTAGCTGCCGAAGAATACATAACATACAACAATGAAGTAGAAGAGAAGGCAAATACATACTAGCATGATTGTTAGTGGCAGAATATATGGCATCCGTCGTCCTCCTATGTTGCCTCCGAGCTTGCACTACAGAATAACTATGCATGGGAGAATGAAAATGCCTATGCAGAAAACTTACTAACTTGAAAACATTCCTTTGCCATTCTGACAGCACAGGCTGTCGACCCTACCATCTCATTAATCCCCGATCAGTCGCACACTTCCATAGACACTCTTCAATCTGCACCATCATGGATATTAAAGGCTTGAAGGACCAAAAACGTCCATCTGTCCTATCCTAATATTATACTCTCGACAGATGCACACCCCGATCGGGGGTAAGCCCGATCAACCAGAAAATGGGGATTCTGATACTCGATGCAAGAAAAAAGAAATCTGGGATGGTTAAAAGGGTTGTAAAGACTCTGAAACAGTAACAAGGTTAAGAGATGGAAAAGAAAAGAAAATCCCTCCCAAAATTTTGAAAATAAATCTCAGAAAATTGATGGAAATGGAGTAAAAATATACCACGAAATACAAGAAAAAATTAATAGCATGTTGTATCGCTCGTATGCGCTCTTTCCTTCTTTCCTCAGCCAATAAATGAAATGAAATGCTTACACAACGAAGTCTAGAACTCGGATTCAGTTAAAATACACTCCACCGAAAAATTCGCTCCAAATTAAACTCAAATGAAATTGCCCCAAATGATATTTAAATTAAACATGGAGGCAATGTAGGAAGCCACCGTTGATTTTATTTTCTGGGCTTGCTGTAATTTAATTTAATTTAAATGTTAAGAATATTTTATTATTATTTACGGATAATATTTTAAATAATTTATAAATATGCTTACGAAAAATATATTACGTATTTAAAGCAAAGATGTTTAGTTTTTAGAAAAAGATGATTCTAGATTATTAGAAATTAATTAATTAATTAATTTTTGGAAATACTGGCCTACCATCTTGGCAAAAACTGGTTGTGCTCTCCCCGTCTGGGCAAAATAAAACGTGACGTAATCAGAAGATCATTCTGTGTTTTCAGAAACCGCTAAAAACTTAAATTTTAATGGCATAAATAAACTTTAATAATTTCATGATAAAATGAGTTTTAGTATGAAAACAAATAACTACTAAATATTTTAAAAGATTAAAATAGTTAAAATTAATAATTAAAATTGATTAAAAAACAATTTTTATCTATAAAAAAATAAATTTAGTATAAAATCATATCATATCATTTTAGTAGAGAATTAAATATCTGATTTAAAATAATGATATTGTCCATTAAAAAAAAATATTTGAGGAGAAATTCAAAAAACACTTATATATTCTTAATCTTACAATAATCAAAACACGTCAAAACACAATTGATTTCAAATACAACATTTTTCTACTATATTTGTGTATATCTAAGAACATATTTTAGTAATATTTATTAAGAATATTTTATTATTATTTATCACGAGTATTTTGTTATTGTTATTATATTTGTATTATATATAAATTAATTTTCGTAAAACACTTGCCCACTCTGTTATGGCAGAAACTGGTTGTCCTCTCCCTGTTTCGGAAAAAAAAAAGTAACTTAAACTGACTATCTCTCTCTAGGTGTTCGATCTTGCAAAGACTGCCTCTTCGTCAACTCTCAGTTACTTTTATTTTCTCTCTCTATCAGCTCATTTACACGGTCAGATTTTAGTCTTTTATCTATTTTTTATTTTCTTAAGTAATTATTCTATAATATTTTAATATTAAATAATAATATTTATGCCATAAAGCATTTTATTTGAAAACAACTTTCATAGTTGTCATTGTGTTCATGTCTAAGTGTTAGACGATTGAAATGTTTTAGGCCATTAAATCTACAAGTAATATTATATATATATATATATATATATATATATATATTATAATGTTAAGTGTTTTTTTTTTTTAAATAAGTTAGATTGAGTTTAGGTTTTGGTGACTTTTAAGTTAAAATGTTGTTATTAAAAATTTGTTATATTTTTATATGTAAATGTAAATAGTTTTATATATGTTTTTTTATAGTATTTGTTTTTTTCTTTTTAATAAGTTAAATTGAATTTAGGTAATAAAATAAATAACAATAAACTATAAAAACAACCCATGGTATTCATGTGGACGGATTAAGTTATTTAAAGGGGGAAATTAAGATGGCCTAAATCAATCTTAATTTTGGAGTATTTTTTTTTTCTTTTTAATAACTTAAATTGAATTTAGGTAATAAAATAAAATAACAATAAACTATAAAAACAACTCATGGTATTGACCCATGGTATTCATGTGGAATATAGTTTATTTAAAGGCGGAAATTAAGATGGCCTAGATCAATCTTAACTCTGAATCTACCAAGAGCCAAGAGGGATCAAATGTCTTGATATGCAAACCTTTTTTAGAGTGAAAATATCTAAACTAACTATTTAATAAAATTATTTTTAATTGTTTATAGCCATTATTCTTTTAAAATTTTACTTAATAAAATGTATCTAAATTTTCATACATCTAAATATACATAGTTTTTCTTGTTCTATATTATTTATGTTACAACTATTTTATTATTTCAAAAATACATGGTTTTTTTTGTTATATATTATTTATGTTACCACTGTTTTATTATTCATGGGTAGTATTTATTAGTATATAAACTAGCAATAGCACCATATGCTGCAAAAGAAATGTTGTAAATAGTATCCAATATCTGCTTTCGCAGTAATTTCATAGTTAACTTGCAACAACGGATTGAATTAGGATTTGTACCAGTTTTCTTTATTTCAATTATTTTTGTAATTAAATTAAATATTATCTGAATCTATTTCAACATCAGGAGAGTTGTTTTCAAATAAGGAAGCTTTACAACAGAAAAATGAAATTAATAAAGATGAATGTTCATAATTCTCATTTCTTCATTAACACTCAAATTTACCTTTAATTAATTAATTGCAATAGTTTGTAACTAAGCATACTCTTCAAATTTATTGAAATTAATAAAGATGAATGTTCATAGTTATCATTTGTTCATTAACACTAAATTTACCTTTAATTAATTAATTGTAATAGTTTGTAACTACATACATACTCTTTCAAATTTATTTTTTAATTTATAATCATAAACTAATTTCACATTATATGATGTCAAACTTACTCAAATTTTTATTTTGAAATTTTAAACAAAGTTTTTCACTACATAATTTTAGCTTTTATAAAAAAATTATTTTTCAATTCTAAACAAAACTTACAAAAGAAAAAACTAGTCAGTCTTTACTGTAGATTATAGTTTTAAAAAATTGACACTATGTGATTAACAATAGAGTAAGTTGAGACAACCCTAAAGGGTTTTTTGTACATGTTTTATCATAACATTTCCCTCCATCCAATATATATTGTAGAGCCTTTTAAAGAGGGAGTCTATTCTAGTTTACAACCCGATCCACAATCAAAGAAAATGACCAAGGATTTCACAAGTTATTAGTTTGTAACCTGATCCACAATCAAAGGAAATGGCTAGGGGTGTCACAAGTTATCATTCAAATAGTGATTTATTGAAGTTCTTAGCTGAAATGGATCCTATTAGATGCATGGTGGATAGAGACACTAAAAAATTCAAAATAGATATTGAAGTTCTAAGTTGAAATGGATCATATTAGATGCATGGTGGCCAGAGACACTAAAAATTTTAAAATAGATATTTGTTATGACATTCATATTTTCTACAAACCATCCGAATTTCCCACATTATATGATGTCAAACTTACTCAACTTTTTATTCTCAAATTTTAAACAAATTTTTTCACTACATAATTTTATCTTTTATAATTTATTTTATTTTATTTTTCAATTCCAAACAAAACTTACAAAAGAAAAAACCCACTCAGTCCTTGATGTAGATTATAGTTTTACCAAATTGACACTATGTGATTAACAATAGAGTAAGTTGAGACAACCCTAAAGGGATTTTTTTACATGTTTTATCATAATATTTTCCTCCATCCAATATATATTTTAGAGTCTTCTGAAGAGAGAGTGTATTCTAGTTTATAATCTGATCCACGGTCAAAGAAAATGGCTAAAGATTTTACAAGTTATTAGTTTGTAACCTGAACCACAATCATAGAAAATGGTTATGGATCTCACAAGTTATCATTCAAACAATGATTTATTGAAGTTCCTAGCTGAAATGGATCCTATTAGATGCATGGTGGCCAGGGACACTAAAAAATTCAAAATAGATATTGAATTTCTCATTTGAAATGGATTATATTAGATGCATGGTGGCAAGAGACACTAAAAAATTTAAAATAGATATCTATTATGACATCCATATTTTCTACAAAACATCCAAATTTCCCATCTTATACAACAATTTCTAAGAATAACTGCTCAATTTACTCTCCAATTTTTGAAACCCCCACCCATGTTAGGGAGATTGCGGTGTAAAATCAAATGTTCCTCTAGTCTTTTTAAAGGGTTCATAAACAAAACAGACAATGGGAAAGTCAATATTGTAGTATAATAACTGATTTTTAAATCATTGTGACAAAAAAACATCACATTAGCTCACAAAATATATCTAATGCTATAAGGATCTAAAGAGGTATTCACGGCCAGCTTGGAAAACCAGGCATGAAGATGCTTCTAATTTTCAATAAAGTAGTCTTCAAAAGTTCCTAGCTCTATTTTAATTACATAAATGTATTGAAAACCAATTGATAGTATTTACTTCAGTTGTTTTATTTGGACATGTTGCAAGCTGATATTTATTGCTATACAAGTTGAGCATTGAATTATTATGTAACGATTGTGCCAAGAAGTTTTTAAATTATTTCTCTTTAGCTATATCTTATCAGTTTAGTATGATTTCAATCAAGAAGAGGCTTCAGAGTTTAAGAACTATATCTTAGATCTGAGCACGTGATTCTATCAAAATTTATTAAAGAATTTCATTTTTTACAAATTGTATGTTTAAATATGTGATTTTGGAAGTGACGATGGCTTCTTTAGACACTTGATTAGTATTGTGGAAGAACTTTGATTATATCATTAAGGAATGTGAGTAGTTTATGTAGCAGTTGCATTGCTTATAACAAATTTTCATATCCTTTGCATAAGCTATTGTACAGTTCTAACACATTTCCCTGAGATGTTATCTATATGGTGAGGCGTTGATGTAGCAATTGCATTACTTATAACAGATTTGTATATCCTCTGTATAAGCTATTGTATCTACAATTCTAACACATTTCCCCCAGGTGTTACCTATATGGTGACTGAGTGATGATGGATTCTTTAGACACTTTATTAGTATTGTGGAAGAACTTGCAGTATATCATTAAGGATTGTGAGTAATTCATGTAGTAGTTGCATTGCTTATGAAATATTTGTATATCATTTGGATAAGTTGTTGTATATAAAGTTCTACTATGATATGGATACACATTCCCCCCAAGCGTTACCATATTGTGATCGTTGTCCAATTGTTGATATTTAGAGAAATATAATTAAATGATTGATGGTTTTGGAACATCAAAGTTAGTATGATGACCTTTTATCTTAGGATGACTCCTTAGTGTTGAGATTCAATTTGCATGACAAAGATGCATAGATCGCTTCACAAGAAAACCCTTTTGCCTATTAATAGTATGTGGTAGTTGTATGGATGGACTATTTATATTGTCCTCACTGTCATAAGATTCAGCATGGTTATTTTATTATTATTATTATATATACAAGTTATGCATATTATGTAGTAAGAAATGTTCTTTAATAATAACAGTCATTGAAAGGGGAAATGATATCAATACACCCCTCTAGATATACAATGTCTCATGGTATTCTTCTCATTTGGTGACACAAGGAAATTCCAATACCAAAACTCTTTCACAGTGTTGCTCACATTATACGAAATTCTATCTTGATAATGTTTCCTACATATATTAGCCCAACATGCAAGTTCATCATTCTCATATTATTGAATCCTAATTTTTGACATCAACCAATTTGATGTAGTTCTTTTCAACAACACTTGTTAATAATTCCCTACTAACCACTTATGCCATATTGAGATTGATATTTTGCAATTTTTCCAGGGGTTGATGTCATATTTCTTGATACTAACTCATTTACCTTCACCTCTTTGGAATTTCTAATACCCAATAATTGAACTATATTTCTTAGATATTTGTGCTTTCAAAATATATTTAAGAGTTATAATTATTTATAATTATAAAAATAATATTTTTAAAAATTAATGTAGAAATTCGATTGTAAGTAGTATTTTTTAATGATATAACTAGTAAATCTATTATCCCTTTTTATATTTTTAATGATTCAATTAAGATTAACGTTTGTATGTTGTCATGAGGAGTTTTTTATTTTCCGTATCGTTGCCTTTTATAACTCTAGGAGGGGTTCTTAATGTTACCTTTTTTTTAATGAATGAAACTCAATTATATACTTAAAAATATGATTAGGTAAGATAATTTTAGGATTATAATTTTTTTTGGTCCAAGTTGACAAATGAATACACATTGTATGCATCATGGCCGGTATATCGCATCGGGTTTTCTGATTGTGACATTAATTCATCTTGATTAGACATATGTTTTCAATTTTTTTATATTTTTGCTATGGTTCAACTATAAGATTTATTATTTTTTGTTTATTTTAATTATTTTAATTTGTTTTTCTAGGATTCTATCGGTTGCAAAATTCAACATGTTATTGCAAATTTCATAGATATTTGTGCAGGAAATTGTACGGGAGAACAACAGATCCAACCATTCATTAGCGAACAGGAATGTATGCGCCCTTCATTTGGTGTAATATCCGCCAGCGTATTCTAATTCGCATTAAATCGAATCCATATTTCTAAAAAGTGAATGATATATATATATATATATATATATATATATATATATATTACCGTACACATTAATTTGAAATTCAAAAGGTCTCGTCTATCTCCTTGCACGGATCTTGCTTTTTCCAAATTTAGAGAGTACATGTATTTAGAGAGTACAAAACCCAAGCTCTCACTTATACGTTAAGGTATACCATTTCTGTCTTTCATTGAAGCTCATTGGGTCCAAGTTACATTCCATTGTGCTTGTATGAATGCCCACCTTACGAGCATCAAATCAATTACAATAGTTTTGGGTCCACAACGTTCAACCGCTCAGTAAATATAACTGATGGCATGCCTTTTATTCTATACCTACTTTTTCACTCTCTCTGTGTATATAAGTTTCATTCACTATGGTTTCTACTCAAATTTTCTCATTCGTCACCTTCGAATGAAATGCAATTTGCATCTTAATAATATGACAATCATTATCACAATATTTCCAAATTCCTTTTAACTATGCAGTCGCCCTTGCACCATATTATAGGGCTTCCTTTCAATTCAAAAAACCCCAAGCATAACACCTTTACTCATCTCTGAGAATTAACTATCCCGACCATGGTATGATATTGCTATAACAAAAGGTTCGAAACTTTTGCACAATTACTCAAGCGCTCACAATATCAATCTTAGTACATAAAACCCAACTCCTTAAAGGAATGCTATAGGCCCCACAGGTTACAACTCTTCTCAACCAAGGTTTGACCTTGGTGTATGAATCGACCACTAGCACATTATAGCTTCAACCACTTATAATAATATGTTCGCCCACTTTACAACAACGTCAACCATCAACCTTAATTAGCGTTAGACAAGAGCTCCTTAACTCTTCTTCGAAACTCATTCGGAATATGGGGTTAAGTATTAAGGTCGATGTTTCAATTCTATTATAGTTATTACCCAAGTCTTAATGCGTTGAACTTATTAAACTTCGGCCACAACCATAATTCAACGTCGTTGCCTTCACATATTCGTTAAAATGTCACCATATATGAATGTCCACCATATACATGTAACACACAACGTTCGGGCCCACGTATTAACAACCTCATGCATCCGACAGCAGGTGGAGTGTCGCGTTCAGATCAATGATCCGACAGACAGAATGGAGTTTCGCACGATTTTGATGCCCGTGGGTTAATTCTTAAAAATGATGCGATGAGGATGGTATTCAAATACCACCCTACGCCACATGTCAACTGAAGACCCAGATCGCGTTCGAAAAGGCAAATCCACTTACTAGTTGGATAGCCACGCGATACTGGCTGTTTTCGTTCTTAAAACTGCCGTTACTGTTTACCTTCTACTCAAGGTTCCAATCAGTTTTGTGGTTCTGCCTTCCTTTACTTCTAGTTCAACGATTCGCCTTCAACGCCAACAACTTCTTTCATAATCCCAATTCACACTAATTCAACAGTTCGCACAAATCAAACGCGTTCAATCTTCAACGGTCAATGATCTCTGCTCGGGCTCCCATGTAATTCAATATCGATAAACATGATCAGCGTTCTCCCTGGTTCCGTCTTTTCCTCTTCAACGCTACTCGACTACAGAATGATTTGCAGAATATAGAAAAATAATTATCGCCAGAATCTTCTCAAACTTAGAGATGATGAAGTCAATATAGGAAAATAGAGAGAACTGCATTGATCTCGCTGTTATAGGCAGAAGGTAGTAGTTATTGACGTAATCATTTCCTCCAAGGGATATGGAAAACAACCGCTCCATAATGAGTTTATTGGTCACATCACGTCCTATAATTCTTGCAACTCTGTCTTTATAGTGTTTGAAAAGCTCGAATTCGTGAGGCATCCTTATAATTTCAAATTGTAGGCAACCGAATTCTCATCGTTATAATTGATTTGATCAATATCTGCAAATCATTATGAAAATATGTGGAGTTTAATGAAAGTCCGGTATTAAGATGAAATTGTTCTTACAAATTGAAGGCCCGTATAATTTAAAATGCCAATGCCTACAGAGGTGAAGTTGGCACCTTTCTGTAATTCCTCGCCCTTGAGTGAAGGATCTAAGTACGGTCGCACGAGGTTGGATCCAAGTTTTAGGCCTAAAATGCATATATTGCATATACCAATCATAACAATAATACACATTTTTCATTAAATTTTATATAATCCTAATAACAATAATTCAATTAAAATTGGAATTTAGAACTAGATGTTAGAATTTAGTTCTTTTAATAAAGCGCTCAAATATATAATTATAATTATAGATTGTATTAAAAGGCAAATAGCCTGATGTTCAAAGCCTAAACACGCACTTAACCTCCTCTCTAAGGGCTGAACATAATATAACAAAACGCTTTCATAACCCGACCTTATCACTTAGCGTTAAACCAATGGCTCGACGACTTTAAACATACGCACAACGCTTATAACATTCGACCATGGGTCCTAACATTAACACAACATTCATATCGTATGGTGGTTCACGGGCCCCACACATTGATACGTTAATCAACCATTCAAAAAGCGTTAAAACCGCCGGTTCTTACCTGAATTATCCTTCGTGCAATTGAACGCATGATATGCATCAGATCTCTTGGCCTCCAGATCGGACAACGCACAAGAATATCGCGTTTTTCTAGTCACCTGAATTTAACACTTCAAAAGAGCACTGGGGATGGTATTACCCCAATGACGTGGAAACATATGATAGGATCGCGTTTTTTTTAGATGGTTTCACTCTGGCCCAAAGGCAACGCGACATGAGTGGTATTGGTTTCCAAAATCCACTCCCGGGATTTGAATAGTGTTCGGTCGGAATCTTACCATGGTTAACGCACTTCTTTGCATAACCTCTGCCTTATTAACTCCTGGTTCAAGTCTCAACACCATCGCTCTGTTAATAACAAACCATGTAATTACTCCAACTGACAGAGTTCAATATTACATGTCGCGTTCATTATAGTCAAGCTTAACTCTTAGACCAAGGTTCGATAGTCTTTATATGAACAGGGTATAGCTATAGTTCGACCTTCTGACAAAGCCCTTCTCAAAACATCTTACGCCAAGTTTCAGGTGTCGACACTCTGTTTTGATAGCCCTGAAACATTTCAATCGAGATAAGGCCTTTACGCCTTCACGGCTTCACTTAAAAGCTGACTCCCGACTAAGTAATCGCTTACGGGTTTCATAGGGTCCTTAGGCAGGAACCACTACTTACAACGTATCCTGTATACATGCATTCGACAGAAATACTCTTCTTCATACAGCAGGTGCATAATTCAATTAGTTTTCATTTACCCTTAACACAGGGTTTAACACACCTTCTTCATACGCTCTCATCATCGAATATACAGGCAAAAGTTAAGGCAAATTACAGCATCTTAACTGTTAATTTTGATAACAGATTGATATTTTTACACATTATATTTGATAACAGATTGATCTTTTTACACATTATATTGGACTATAAAATAAGTCTCTTGATTCAATAATTAAAAAAATTACAATATTGCAAAAAATACCAATATACTACCAATTAATCAAGATAAAAATATAAATTTAAAAAAAATTACCTAATATCCTATAAAACCAAAAAAACTACAAAAATATAATCTAAAAGTAACATTATACCTGCATTATGAATCAATACTGCATTTTATTAAAAATGAATCGTCCTTGAGAAAGTGATTAGCTAAGTTTTTAAATATTTTAAATTCAAGAGCTCCAGCAATTGTTACAAATAAAATATTTTTATTGGTGAATGTAAAGCAATAAAGTATTCTTATTGGTGAATGTAAAGCAATAATATGGAAGATAAGGAATTACCTATATTCCCCGCCAATGCAATTGTTCAATGCTATACACTCTCTCATACTCATATTGATGCTAAAAATAAGCTAAGCATATGTAGCAGATCTAATCTACACATCAAATGCATATGCTCATGGGTAGTTCTAGTAATTATCAATATGCATATTTTTTACTTTACTTTAATTATATTTAAACTAAATTAAGCAGCAACTTTATTACAAAGCAAATCCTCATAGAGATGCTCAAACTCAAATTACTTGTATATTATATCATGGATCATGAAACAATTAAATACAAAACTCTTCTCACAAGAGCCCTCGGTACATTAGCTAATTGTCTCACACTGTCATACAAAAATTGACCAATTCCTTAGCCAATTTACTATCTCCAGAGAGTCTGCCTTCATTGCATAATCCTTGCTGAATGCAATCCATGAATTGATGCAATCCTGTCTACCTTGACTGCGCAAGTATCATGGGCACATCCAATGTGTGTTTTCTTGCATGTGTGCAAGTAGATAATGTCACAACTGATAGTCAACTTCCCTATCACCTAGAACTCAACTGGGTCTCCACTGGATCTGACATGCATGTAGTTAATAATAGTAAATCCTCAGTTGTATGTGAGATCACTCCACGTGAATTAAATAATATTTAATTCACTTGATCTCTCACTACTTGTATCTTCAGTTACAACTATCACAACCGAGTTTAACTCACTTAATTGAGTTAAACTATTTACAACTACACAAACTCATACACCACTACATTTCGAACTCTGTTACAACTAGAATCACTCTGTTACAACTAGAATTACTCTGCATGTCCCACCAACCAACCTCTAACTCGAAATTCACTTAGATAACTAATTTTTCCACTTCAATTAACTATTTCAAGTCCACATTGAGAATAGATTACAGTTTAATGTCCATCTAAATTAAGGTATAATAAAAATATACATGCACCTAAAAAATAGCTTGTGGGCCCCACCCTTGTGTAGGTGCTTAATTTTCAATAGGATCATGGGTGCAAAATTTTTTCTTGTTGAACCTCAACACTCCCTTTCAACAAGAAAGGGATTATCCTTCACCCCAATCCTATCACTATGGTATTCGAATTTTCTCCTAGTGAGCGCCTTCGTCAAAATATCGACATCCTGATCTTTCGTGGGAATGTACTGAAGCAACATGATTCTCCTCTACACACAATATCTGAGATGATGGTACCTGATATATATATGCTTGGACCTATCATGAAACACATGATTTATCGAGAGTTCAATGCAACTCTAATTATCACAATGAATCACTATCGGATCCATTTGAGAACCAAACAAACCAACCAAGATCTTTCTCATCTAGATAGCCTCAGATGCAGCTGGACTTGCAGCAATGTATTCTACTTCCGCTAAATTGAGTGCCACACATCATTGCTTCATGTTGTACTAGGAAACTGATGTCAACCCATTGCTAAAGATCCCCCCCAATGTTCTCTTTCTGTCCAATGGACTGCCAGCCCAATCTGCATCAGTGAAGCCATGCAACTTCACTGCATCCATCTATCTGTACCATAGAACATACTCTGATGTGCCCCTCAGGTATCTTAGGACATGCTTCCATGCCTTCCAAAAGAGCCTGGTAGGCTTAACCATAGCTTGACTCAGCTGTTTAACCACATAGAAAAATTCCAGTCTCGTGTTCACTAGATACATTAGCAAACCCACTAACTGTCGATAGACAGTAGCATCCACTACCTCTCCAGAAGTAGCATCCTCTTTCCTCAATTTTCATGGAAGAGGAGTATCCATGGGTTTGTAGATATCCATGTTAAACTTACCCAATATCTCCTTTGCATACTTGCCTTGAGACACAAAAAGTTCACCATCCCACTACCATATTTATAATCCAATTAAATAATGAAGGAGGCCCATATCCTTCATTTAAAACTCCCTTGCAGTATCCTCCTTGCATGAGTGTATCGATTTGAGTAAGTCACGGTGAAAATTAAATCATCAACATAAATAAAAATAATTAATAAGTGACCCTCAACCATAATACGGTATATGTTTGCATCTGCTTCACTTTTGGTGAAGCCAAGTCGATGAAATAACTGCTGTCCGAGTGTACCAAGCACGGAGTGCTTGCTGTAGCCCATTGCTCTTTTGATCTGCACATGCGACTCACTATTAGATATTTCAAAAACCCGAGTGCTCTGTAACACTTCATTCCACAATGATCCCATTGAGAAACACAATTTTCACATCCATCTGATGAATGCGCCAGCCCATCTGTGCTGAGAGTGCAAGGATGGAGCTTATGGAAGAGTAACTTGCGACAGGTGCAAAGGTCTCATCATAATCTATCCCCTCAATCTGTGAGAAGCCCTGATCCACAAATATGGCATTGCTTTTCTCCACACTTCCATCAAAAACTTGCATTACCTTTTAGATGCATCTCGAACCTACCACTGATTTATCAACCAGTCTTGGGAAAATTTCCCATGCACTGTTTTTGACAATGGATTCATACTCCTCCAGCATTGCAACAACCCAAGTAGGCTACCACATTGATTCCTGAAGGAAGATGGTTCAATTATAATACATTTTCTCACAAGAGCCATGTATCCAGTAAATTGGTCAGGAGACTCTCTTTGTCTACGTTGTGAAGTAGGGGCTCCTACATTCTGTGCAACATCAAGTCTCGGCCTATCAACTTCTGTCATGCACCTTCTACAAATCTTGATGGATGGATCAACATGAGTGGCTTCCTCCACTCCATGAAACTCCTCGTGTGGCTGATCCACATCTTGAGACTCATATTTAGGAACCAACAATTCCTCCTTTGCATGCAAGTCCAACTCCCTCTCTAGGGACAACCGCATGGATTTCCCCTCATAAAATTTTATATCCCGTTGCACAACAATCATTCTGCTATTTGGAAAATACACATGATAATTATGGGGTGTTTCTGTGTACCCCACAAAAATCCCAACTTTAGCAGTCGATTCCAGCTTCTTCTTGGCGTCCTTGGTTACATGCACATAAACAGATGAGCCAAAAATCTTAAAGTGTCAAACATCAGGTTTCTTACCAGTGAAATCCTCTTCAGGTGTACTCATTCTAAGTACTCTATGAGGACAATGGTTCTGCACATAAACCATAATGTTTCATGCATCCGCCCACAAATGAATTTCTAGGCCTTGATCATGCAACATCGCTCGTACTGCACCCACAATCATTCTGTTCTTCCTTTCTGCAACCCCATTTTGTTGTGGGTTATGAGGCGCTATGAGTTCTCTTTGAATTCCTTATTTTCTATAGAAGTTCTTGAATTTGTTAGAGATGTATTCTCCACCGTTATCACTCCTAAGAGCCTTCACTTAATTCCTTGACTCTTTCTCCACCAATGCCTTAAAATCAAAGAACTTAGAGAATGTTTGATCTTTCTTCTACATGAATAAGATCCAACATTTACAAGAAAAGTCATCAAAAAATATTACATAGTACTTGTGTTTTCTTGTTGAAGTAACCGATAATGGTCCACACACATCTGTGTGAACTCTCTCAAGGATCCTCAAAGCACATTTCTCCTTCTCATGAAAGGTGGACTTTACATACTTCCCCATGGCGCAGCCCTTGCACTAATCTAACTGAGCAAGCATTCCCATTGGAAGTCATTGATATTTGTTGCATGAATTTTAAGGCTCCATGATGAAGATGGCCCAATTTTCTGTGCCATAATTCACCCTCATCTCGGCTCACCATTTTTTCTGCGTTTCCCATCATGGCAGTGCAACCATCTAACTCAAGCTTGTATAGATTCTTAACTCGAATCCCTATTTCACAGGAAATATTTTCCATTAATAAAAACAACGTCATAGCCTCTATCCTCCAACATTGCGAATGAGACTAAATTTTTCTTCAGACCTGGAACATGCATTACATATTTTAATTGAAATGGTTTACCTGCCTCCCTCTGAAAGGTAATGGTACCAATATCGGTAGCACTGTACTGTCCATCGTCACCCATCTTAATATGAATCTAGAGATATTTCTCCTCCAAGTCACGAAAAATTTCCTTATCTCCCGTCATGTGAAAGGAAGCGCCACTATCCAAATACCACACTGATCCTAATGCACTTGACACCATGCATACAATCAAGGAAAAGTCAAGCTCAAATTGCAAGGCAAGGGCCTCACCAGCTGCAGATCGAACAACCTTATTTTTCTTCTTCTTCTGTGGATAGTTAGTAGCAAAACACTTCACTTTGGACATGTCCTGCTTCTTGCCTTTAGACTCGGATTTAGAATGGAATTTATTCCCCTTCCCCTTATTTTCCTTGGCAAAAATAGCACAATCCTCTTCATTAACATGCTTTGATTAAGAGCCATCTCTGGTGTTCCGTCTGAACTCCTCCTGCACCAAATCTGACTACAGCCATTCCCAATTTGGCAACTTTTCCCGTCCGTTGACAGAGTCTTCATAACTATTCCAACTATTAGGAAGTCTTAGGAGAGCCAAACTCACCAAATCATCATCAGCGACTGTTATTCCCACACTCCCCAGTTCATCCTAACATTGGATAAACTTCGTGAGATAATCTGGAATCGTGTTTCCCTTTTCCATCTTGATCTTCCTGAGTTTATCTTTAAGCGTCAATTTCCTATGGTCACTGCTACTTTGGAATAGATTTTTCAAAGCCTTCCAAATAGCATATGGTGTGGCTTTCCCATGGAGGCTAAAGAAAATGTGGTCTCGTACTCCCTCCAACAGGATCCTCCTCGCCTTTGCCACTTTATTTTTCCATGCATCAAGATTGGTAGCATATGTCACAACGGGTTTAAGAACATCATTGTCAATAAATTCCAAGAAATATAGTTGGAGGTGCCCTCGAGTGCATACTATAACCTCAAGCCATTGAAAGCCATTTCGATCTTGAATCAGCTGTAGCACCAAGAAAGTCTTTCTGCAAATTCTAATTCTCACCAGCTACAAACTTAGCTCCTGCTTCACTTCTGCAATTTCCTGTGCTCCGATACCATGTAAAAATTATATAATGTGGTTGTATATATTGGATTCACTTGATATAACAATTTTCTAAAGTTAAATACTAAATCACTTCTACAAATATTTTGCATAATTAAAAACACAATCGCTAATCACTTGAACATGAAGAAAGATCAATCACACAAAACACAGATAATTTTCTGGGGAAAGCTTACAACTAAAAACCCCACTATCTTCTATTGTATATTACATCACAGTTACATGCAAAAATATTCTCATAGGAGCCCTTATTACATCAGCTAATTGTCTCACACTGTCATACAAAAATTAGCAAATTTCTTAGCCAATTTACTATCTCCAGACAACCTTCCTTCACTACGCAATCCATGCTAATGCAATCCCTGAATTGATGCAATCGTGCCTGCCTTGACTGTGCAAGTATCATGGGCACATCCAATGTGTGTTTTCTCACATGTGTGAAAGGGGATAATGCCACAACTGATAGTCAACTTCCCTTTCCCCTAGAACTCAACTGGGTCCCCACTAGATCTGAAATGCATGCAACTAATAATAATAAATCCTCAGTTGCATGTGAGATCACTACATGTGAATTAAATAATATTTAATTCACTTGATCTCTCACTACTTGTATCTTCAGTTATAACTAGCACAACTGAGTTTAACTCACTTAACTGAGTTAAACTATTTACAACTTGCACAAACTCATGCACCACTACACTTCGAACTCTGTTACAACTAGAATCACTCTGTTACAACTAGAATTACTCTGCATGTCCCACCAACCAACCTCTAACTCGAAATTCACTTAGCTAACTGATTTTTCCACTTTAGTTAGCTATTTTAAGTCCACATTGAGAATAGATTACAGTTTAATGTCCATCTAAAGTAAGGGATAATAAAAAATACATGCACCTAAAAAATATCTTGTGGGTCCCACCCTAGTGTAGGTGATTAATTTTCACTAGGATCATGGGTGCCAAAAATTTTCATGTTGAATCTCAACATTAGAGAAGGAAGCTGGGGTTCTTCTAGTGAATGACCAAGTTTTGTAGCTTCTACAAATCCCTCCAAAATTTATCCTATGTTGTAATTGTGGAGCCTCCTTTTGGTCTTGTGAACTGTCATCTTGTGTTACTTAATTCATCCCTAGTATTAGTTTTCTAAGTGTCAAGTAACATTATAGTGACTGCAAGTGTTACAATTTCTTGATCTTGCATGTCTAGTTCCTAGCTCTCAGTTGCACACTTTGAGTTGACAGTCACTACTTGCCAATCACAATTGTGCACTCCCTATTGTTAGTGATTAAAAAATTCCTTGACTGGAGAAACTGTACAAACCTCTCCGAGAGAGAACTACACAGTCTCTTTTGATAGGCTACTACACATTTCCTTCAGCTATTTGATTTCTCAGTTCCTTGTGCCAACGAACTATGTAGTCCCTTGAGTGATTCAAATGCGCAATCACTATGAATAGGAACTATGCATTAATTTTGGATAGCAACCGCAGATGCCTTTTTCACTGTGTGGCATTATTGTCAAATTTAACTCAACCATAAGTGACAATTTCTAATCCTATCTCCTAAATTTTAGGCATGTATGCAGAAAAACATAACCCTAGATATACAAGTTCTCACCTATATAACAAGCCAGCCTAGAGCTCATTCTCACACTCATCTTTGGATCTCTTCACATTCCTTGAGCAAAAGGAGCTTTTGGTCGCATGTGCCCTACTATTTCAGGTAAGTTTTGCAACTGTCCCATTTTGTTTCTTTTACTGTCACTTTTGTCGTTTTTTCTTTTATATGTGTCATTTTACCCTACTTCTTACATAACACGTGTCATTTTTACTATATTTAGCTTTTGCATGTGTCAATCCTCTCTTGCATGCTTATTTTATAATGTTGTTTTGAATTCTAAGTCCTTTCACATACTTGTTATCATTGTAAATCATTATATTTATGCATGCTATCTTCTCACAATCCTTATCGCTTGTTGTTGATCCATACTTAGCTAAATTTCAGCTCAATATGCCTCTCCATCACTGCAAATATGCATTTCTTTGGCCTTGTCCATTGCTGATCTGACATGCACACTTCTGAAGGCCTCTCTCTCTCTCTCTAAATATGCATTTTGAAAATTTTGTCACATGTGAGCCTTCCTCTACCATCTGTGACTACGTATTGTGTAAGCCCTAGCCTCAACTAGGCACTGCGCAGTTCTAGTAAGCAACTAGACATCCCTTGCCCAATGTAACTATGAATTATGCAATCACTTAGCCTCTCTCCCTCAACAATTGTGCATTGCGCAATCATAAGTACTATCCTTCATATTTTCCTTTTTTGATCAACACTACGTAATCTCTCTCCCATCCATTATGTAGTGCACACTTTGAGTGACTATTCAAGTCACTCTTACCTCAAAATTTCCTCTTGTGCTCATTGCTTGCACAATTCCTTGTCCGAGTAGCTCTCTGTTGCATTTAATAGATTGATAGAATAGGAGATTATTTATGAACTAAATTTGTGTTTCCATGAACACTTCTCCATTTCTAGGTGCTTCCATTCAAGAGATTATTAACCTCTCATCTTCCATGGATACCATGAATCCAGTCACAAGTCAAGGAAGTCACTGAAAGTATTAATGAATGCATTGGGGAAAGTTCAAGAACAAGAGCACCTATTATGGAAGATACCAAGTGTTTAGTGGATAATGCCACTCCTTTATCATGGCTAACCATAAGGGATGTTTTAAAAAAGAAGGAGTTCTCAGAAAATATAGAGGACAAGGAAATATACATATGGATAAAGTGATCCAGGTTCCATAAAGTTGCTTGCAGGTATTTGGTAATCCCACGTGTAGAAGCAATTGGATGGATCTTGCAGGGTATAGACACCAAGAACATGATCTGGAGTAGTGTGAGTGGAAAAATGCTTGAAAAATTCCAGCCACATGATCTTCATACATACTACAAACTATCGAGACCAAATATTTTTCTTAATACAAAGTATTGTGTATTTTGGGCTCATTTGAATACCACATACGTGATGAGATCATGGAGGTAGGAACTAACCAAGTTTTTCCAAAATCCAAAGGTGATTTATAAGATAATATCACTAAGAAAGGTATATCCGTACCTCATGGAAATGTTCTACAGACTGTATGGACGGGAGAGCACTGAGTATTGTGAGAAAGGTTGGATTTACATGCTATTCTTGATTGTGACTCAAGGGAAGATATTCAACTGAGCAGATATACATTCTCAATAACTACAGACTACTGTATCAAAGGTGAAGGAGGATGATAAAAGCAAGAAAAAAATGTTTTTTAATATTTTCTTACTTTCTTGATGGGATTTGTGCAAGAAATGTTTTTCTAGGTCTAGAGTAGAGCTGTAATTGACTATAAACTTCCTCTATCAATGTGTATTTCAAGATACTCTCAGCATAAAGTTACAGAGGAATGCATGATAAGTTAGTTGAGAACTTATTTTTTGTTCTCTATTAGATGTTTTTTGAAAAAGAGGCACCTTGCATGGCAGATTAGGCTAAAGAAGCGGTTAGTGAAGTTGCATATTGGTTCACTTCTTCTGAGGCCACCTAAATCAAAGTCTTTGGTTCTTAGAAGCTGCCACATATCTTATCAAAGAATGTCACTAATACGATGGTCATGCAGGAGATTGCATACCAACTTTGCTAAGGGTTAAAACAATTATTACATAAGAAGAGGGAGGCACCATGGACTCTCCTACCTTTGTAATTGGGGTTTTAGGAATTCAATATTCTAAAGGCAGTGAAAGAAGAAGTGCAATGATTATATTTCCTCAAATCTGGTGAAATAAGTTTTCATAGATATGACCCCAGGGCAGTTTGTAAGAAACATTGTGCTAAGATGCATTTTTCTTGGCCTTATGTTTCCTTGTCTCTAGAGGATGAAGAGAAAATAAATAATTGGTACAATTATTTCATGGAAGCAAGGTTAGGTGATGAGGCGAGCCCTTATAACACAGCTAACATAGAAAATATTGTGCAATAAGGGTAGCAACAAGAATTTCCTACTTAGTATAGTGCTGTCAAGCCTAAGAGGAAGATTCTACATGATCCTGAAGCAGAGAGGAGTAGAAAGTTTAAAGTATATATGACTAACCTAGATGCAATTGATGCGAAAAAGAAAAGAAAATAATTTAAAGAAGCTCAGATGAGGTGGGAGGAAGAGAAGTAGAAAATGAAAGTAGAGAAAAAAACAAGAAGAGGAATAAAGAAAGCAAAAATAAGAACAACATAGAGAAGAAATGCAAAGAAGAAAGGAAGAGTTAAGAAGGAAGAAAAAAACAATAAGACTAATCCATTTAGAAGTAGGAGGAGGAAGAAGAGAGAAAAAAGTTTTTTGAAGAAGAAAGTAGGAGGAAACAAGAGGAGGACTTACAGGCCCAACAAATTGATGATGAACAAGAGGAGGATGGTGAATAATAAGACATTATGGTGATTAGAGAGGAGAAAAGCTACTAGTTCCCACCTCTTATTGGTTGCCACCTCCCATTAACGAGATAGGATAGTTCCTTCGCGAAATTACAAGGTCATGGATATCTGAAATTTTACCTTCAATCAATTGAAGAGAAAAATAATACAAGAGAGGATAAGGTATTTTCTGAGTGCTCCTGATCACCATATTTTTATCAATATAGATAGGGTGATTGTGTCAAATACAAGGAAGAATCCAAGAGCAGATGCAACATAAAATGTAGCCTTTGTCGAAGCTAATAAGGAGAACATTGATGAACTGATGAGAGAAAATGAAATGTTGATAAAGCAGTTAGCTTCAACAAGGCAACAAGTTGAGCATCCGAGGGATGAGAATCAAAGGTTTTCTTCCACCAATGATAACAATATGGAATTAAAACAAGCTATACTTGTAGAGATTAAGACTTTGGAGGACACTATGGAACAACTATATGATGAGACATACACTCTTCACGAGGCAATGGTGCTTTTGCATGAAGTGTAGAAAGGATCACAAAAGATGGTGAAGGTATTAGAGAAAAAATACACCTCCAATGACATGATCCAAGATTGGAGCATCAAATATCTCAACCTCCCTATAGTATTGGTTAGAAATAGCAAATAGGATGTTGAAATAGAAAGGGCGGAGATTATAATGTTTGTACAGATCTATGAACATGTCCAAACTTTTTCTACCAACATTGTAAAAATCTATTTGCGACTTCATAATGGACTGGAATCCTTCGTCAGGATGCATAAGGTCCCTTTTATTTGTCCATTTATGGAGTTAAATATCAAAAGCATTGTTGTGGAATAAATAGAAGCTTTCTTTAAAAATATCAAACAAGCAACCATTCAGGATGAACTTGAGGTGACGAAATAAATTATTTTTCAGTATGTGACTGATCCAACTAAGATACACATGAAATTGATCATGCTGTTAAGAAATAATAAAATTGATTCTAAGACTATATATATAAATGCATTCGAGTGTAAACTAATACATAATCTAGAAGTACCAGTGACGGTTGAGCAGATAGCAGCAAAATACAAAGCTGGCATCAATATATTACTACATAATTACATGTTTATGTTGCCAAGTTACATTTTCCATGAACTATGCATAACGTAGTATTTTTATCTTATGGATAAGAGCCAAATTTTGTCTTATTGTAATTTTGCATTTTGAAAATAATAAGAAATTTAAATATGTAAAAGTGTGAGTCCAAGGGTCACATGGGGAATGTGAAGAGTCATTAGAAGCTAAAAGACAAAATAGGGGTTCAAGAGAAATGAGGGAGCTAAAGAGTCACAAGGGGAGGTGAAAGGTAAACTCACTTGTTATAAATAAACCCTTACAACTCAAGGAAAAAAATATTTTAGAGAGTTAGCCTTGGTTTCTCTAGTTTAGCATAGGAGAGAAGATCGTTCTTTGGAGAAGCAAATGGTAGCTTCATGTTCCACTATTGGGGTTAGTGTTTCATCAATGTAATTGTGTACATGGAACTTTCACTTAATCATCATAAGGTCTAAGAGCCAACACACTTTAATGCACGTATCATGGATGTTTTAAGACTATTCTTGTAATGTTTATGATATATGTCACTATGTTCATTCATACTAAAGAAAATGAACTATTTCATTGGATTTGGTATTTATCTTGTTGAATATGTGTTGTTATATGCTTTAATTATCATTGTTATCTTGTGAACTATTTTCTAGGTTAAATAACGACTCTTTATTTGATCTTGTGTATCTCTTTTAGGATTGTACTATTACTTTTATACTATAGGCCCACTCTCTTTTCCCTTCTGTGAAAGTGTCCTTTTATGCATTACAATTGGTGTCTCACAAAACTTACTCACTTGTTGTCCTCAAAGTTATGTTTATGATCTATTATGTTGTTTATTGTAGCCAAGGCACATCCTTAAGGATCACTTTATTTGTGTCCAGGCCTATATTGCAGATGGGGATCCTATCACAAACGGTGTGATGTCTAATTGGGACTTCATATCAAGGATACCCCCTCACCTATTAGCGCTTACAACACCGTCAACAAGGAACATGTCTCCCAGTTTTAACTCGCAAAGAATGGATTAAAGACATTAATGACACTCATGATACACACAAAACTCATTTTGGACACACTGTTCTCCTATTTTTAGTAAATAATATTTATTTGGACAAATACTCGGTCAGATTTAGTTCAATCATCGAAGGAGACATTTGTGGACAACACAATTGGCCTAATTGAAACAATTAGGATTCTTAATTAAAAAATCATTGTAATATTAGGCAAGCTATTACAACTTGGTTTTAACTAGGTTTATTTTTTGAAAGACAGTTATTATATATTCTTGATTTAGATCACATGAGAATTAAGAGATTCTCATGATGATCTTGTATTTTGAAAATAGGAATGTATTTTGTAATTATAAAAGAATGTACTCTCTACCTGTGAGGCACACACACACACACACACACACACACACACACACACACACACATATATATATTGAAGAGGAAATAGGAAAGAGTGCCAACACTATAATTATGTACTTCAACTTTCTATTGATGCAAATATCTACCATTTGTGGCTTCATACATTTCTTCTAAGTAGCCTATGTGTTGTGTAAATTACCATCCCCTGCGAGGAAGGAAGGGCCCTCCTTCTTAACATGGACCACTAGTTAGAGAGGTACTGTAGCAGTGTGTATGTTTCCTCTCAGTTATAATTCATGTGTGATTTTATATTACTACTATAGTCTTGTTCAAGTATCAGATTTTTCTACAATTCTAATCTCTATCATCATGTAACATCATAGGTCCTAGACCGATCCCTTCGTTGGTGTGGTGTTTGTTTGATTTCTATTAAAAATCTTTGGTTTGTTTATAGAATGTGTGTTTCAACAATTGCTTGAGAATTGATGGTTTCCAAGAGTGTTGTTTTCAGAGTGTTTATGTGATAGAGTGAGTTTTATTTTGTAGCGTATATATTTGTTTTTTGAAAATGTGAGCAAGAGCTGGAGTGTAACAACAAGTGTTTTTTGACTGTTGATAGTGACATTACAATGCTTAGTTTGAGGTTTTATGAGTCCTAGTTACCATTTGTTCTTTCATATTCTTTGCATGATAACCTTGAAAAAAAATCCTACCTATATTGACAATTAATGTAAGAGTTGGATCAACTGTTATGAATTAAAAGGGAAATTTATCCACCCAACACTTAACACAATAAAAACTATAGATTGAGCCACCAAATATTGAGACAGATAGACTTGAATCCTTTCAAAATTTGGTACATTAATTGGTTGAATTAAATGTATAATTGATTGAAAATAATCAACAAAAACAACATTAGAGTGATAAATCATAACATGACAAGAAATATGCTGATTTATAGGAGGAATTCAAAAAGTTTTGATATACAAGGAAATCATTAAAGGAAACAAAAAATTAAGGAAACATTGATGTTGAACATTTTGAAAAATTGGAAAACATAATTTGCAACAAATTATAGTAGACTAAAAGTGTATTAAAGGTTAATCAAATACTTAACCAACAAGGAGAAAATGACGGTCAAATTTAAAGCATGACAAGCCCTAACAAAACATACAATTGTAGAGAAGGTAGTGTAATATGCACTCATTTAGGAGGAAATATAACTGATCTGAAAGGAAAAAACATCATAGTTGGAAGCAAATAATGAACTTAAACATCTTAATGAAGCATTGGAATAAGCTCAAAGACTAGAAGGGTAGTACAATCAAAATTTGCAGGAAGTTTAGGGTAGTACAATCAAAATTTGCGGGAAGTTTAGGATGCTACCCTCACATAGAAATTATAATATTTGGAAAAATGACTTCAATAGGGAATCAATATCAATATATTTAGATGAAGGGCTAATACTTATATAACAACAATTGGTCAACCTAAGTACCCGATTAGCTTCTCCAATTTTACCAATATTTCATTTTTTTCTCCTTCTATATTAGAATCAATTTTTCTCACACCAAGTTGATATTTAGAGTCAATGGAAATAAAATCAAAGGGATTTCAATGGACATTACACTAAAGAACTAAAAAATGGGTGAAACCACTCGATAAATAAGTACCGTTATATACATGGTCTAAAGTGATTTTTGAAGAAGCATAGAAAACCTCCCCTTAGACTTCGATAGTTCACTGCTGATAATCACCAAAGCACCAAAGTTGAATGAAAACAACCATAATAGCCACAAACTCAAGAAAAAATAATTTTTTATTGTAACTTATCTTTAAAAAATATATATTGTAAATCCACATCTTCCACTTTATTGGGATGAGTAAGGAATTAAGGTGGGGGGGATATGTTGGAAGGGCTAGTCGACTCTATTGAGTAGAACCAATAATAAAACCTATTCAATTGTCTATATAAGAATGTAAGTTCTTAGCCACATATTCAAGTTAATTGACAGAGGTGGTTAGATAGTTACAACTACCTTGAAATTGTTTGATAAATACAAATGGTCCATTGATGTAAGAGAGGGGTAGAGAAATAAGGAGGAAATATTGTACGTATTGTGGTGTATTAATAAAGATATTATTTTTTGGTCTTCCATTTATTGTGTTATATTCTCTTTTCTGTCATCTATGTGTGCATATATGTTAGTGTGCATTTGATAATGCATGTTGTTATGTTAATTCACTACTGGTAACTTTTCACAAGTCCCTAGATTATGATTGTAATCGTTAACAACAGTGATGATATCACTTATCAATCTACCAATAACTCATATCCAAGCCATAGTCTTTACAATTTGTAAGTAGCATCTCTAAATGAATCATGGATCTAAAAATTTCTTTATTATTGGATAACCAACAATGGAATTTACTCTATACAACATGATCCTTATTGACATATACGTGTTGCATTTATTATAACATCCCATTTTGATTTTAGCACTTAAATTGTATTTGAGTTATATTCTATTTCCTTACTTATTGTTTATGGAACTCTATTAAAGTGACATAAATTTACTATACAAACTTGCGTACGTACCTATATGCAAAATTTATGTTTAGTGATTGCTTATGTTATTAATGATGGTTGTTGTGTGGCTTACTTATAACATGCAAGGTTCAAATGGAACACTATGGTGCATGGCTACTTGTTTAGATTATATCGTGAAATAAATGAATAGGTACCATGCACATGATAAATAAATGATCCATAACTTTATGTTGATATTCCATTGGATATTTCATCGCAATAGATCTAATGAAATTATAGTTAGAATCCAAAATCCATATTATGAGGGTTAATTTCTTCTTATATTTCTAGATTTGTTAATTATCGTGTTATTCTTATGCATGAAATATATAAAATATGCAGACAATTGAGAAAAAAAACTCACAAACCACAAATTACACAAGATATAACCTACGAAACCCTTTTGGGAGAAAACTCAAATGGAAGGTGAGGTTGCTATGCTCTCTTTCTTTTAATGGAAAATGAATGCAAGTACAAATAAGTGAGACATGTGGTCTGTGGGATACTATAGTGTGAAAATTAGATGTGTTTTCTCTCTACCTATCTATGCTCAATGACTCTGCTCATCCATGGAGCAAAATGCACTCGAATAGAATGGAACCCCCTTTTCTTGTTGTGGCACAATTATAACATAGTCTGATAGCCTACTAGCGGTTAAGTTTGAATCCTTCAACTCTTAAATAGAGTTACAATATTGAATATTCTAGAGTCTTATTCATCATGATCACGTGGTTAACCCATTTTCCAATAATAATGGAGCTCATGCGACATCCTCTCAAATTATGGTAGTTAAAACAATAAGATGAACTTCTAAAAGGCATAACTTTTTCATACATATTCCAATTGAGCAAATTATTACATTGTTGGAAAGGTATTTATATGTATAATAGTGCTAAAATATGATATTGTTAAGCATCAAATTTTAAACCCCCCAAAAACACTATTTTATTCATCAAATTGGTTCCAAAAATTTTTAGTCACCAATTCGTCAAATTGGTACTTGCAAGTAAAAATGGTCACGTGAGCTGATTCCTCCACTTTTTACACTCTAAAAGCATTAAAATGGATGGAAAATAATATAATGATCCAATATAGATCACACCCACCCATTTTTGGAGTCTTTTGGTCCCTAAAAGCTTCAGTTGAATGAGGTGAATTTTTTTTTCATCCTCTTCCTAACTTAGCATGAAAGGGTTTTAGATTTTCAGATTCTCTACATTCACTAGTGAGTAAAAGTGCATGTATGTGAGTAAACTGAGTCTATAGGTGTTATCTCCCACCTTTTAATATATATTAAAGGGACCATATCACAAATCCTTTATTTTATTACTAGGAACTTGTAGCCACCCTTTATTAGATTGTAGCCATACTCTCTCACCAACCTTGAATGAAATCTCTATTCTGTGCTAATAATGCTTGGACTTATATTTTTCCTATGATTTATGCAATGTTTCCTATAAATTTATATGGATTTTTATTATCTTATCAACAATTTTTTTATATTGTTAAGACATTCCTTCTAATATCCTCCCTCACTTCTCCTTTTTTTCCATATGCAATATAGAAAGGTGAAGGTGAAAAAATTCAAAGCAAGTTTTAGATGGATACTTAATAGTAGAAGTGTGGTATGCTCTATTATAAGTGTGTTATATATACACCATATTTTTGTCCCATTTATCCATATGATTCTTATTGTAAAAAATCAAAAGCTACAATGTTGGGCCTTGAATATCCCCATGTTTTCATCATGCAATATCACCGTTCACACCCTAAAACCCTAGGTTTTTAAACTGTTCCGTACCCTAATTACATAACTTGTCGTCGAATACACGCCATGGTTGGTTATCATTAGTTTTATTATATTTTATATGATTAAATATGATTATGTCATGATTTACTAATGATAGTCTTGCTAAGCTCGTTTGTCACAATGTTCCATCGCCGAATTTCTTCACAAGCAAGTAGAGTAGGAAAATGGCTAATTTAGGGCTTTGACACTTTTGACATGCTTCCGGAGAAACCAAGAGTTATTGTAAAAAATGATGTTATAATACCTTTCCATAACTTGGATTTCACCTAGGTCTCTCATGTCGGTCTCTAGAAGGAAATTAGCAGATTTGCCCAAATTTGCAATAAATTTCAAACTGCCAAATTGCTCCTATATTTTCGTGCAGCTGAAGGCGAATGAAGAAATTCTGGAACATGTGTTTTGGTCCCAGTATAAAAAATTTATTACAACTAAATTGTTTTTCCAAAATTCATTACGGTTTTGGAGATATGCAGATTTATTTGAGGCCAATTTATATAAAATTCGAAAATTCTAGACTTGTAAACATCTCCCAAACAACATTGATTTGGACCTCGCAGTTAAGTTCCTGATTTGTAGGGGTCAAACAAAATTGGAATGTTAGATGATATCTATGCAACAACTACCGGACCATTCTAGATCATCTCCAACATCTTATCCATGAAGTCGCGGATGGAATATTGTTGAATAACAAACCAAGATTAAATATTGTAATCAAATTTGTAGATCGAACTTAGAATAGGGATCTTTTGGGGTTGATATACATAAACTATTTTCCATTTTGTAATGATAAGGCTTCTTATAAAGCCTACGTTGGGAGGAGAATTATGGGGGGATTGAACACAAAGCTTTGGGCTGTTGTAGATTTTTTTTTTTTTTTTTAATCAAAGACCTCTGTTCTAGTGATTTAATATGGGTGTATGTTGAATTAAATCCTCATGAATACCATTGCAATGCATTTCTAGTTCAAGTAAGTTAAAGATATTCTTTTTTTTTTTCCTGTAAGTTTTTAACCTTTCCAGGTGTGGCAAGGGCCCACCACAATCTGAGAATTAGTTTCATTGAAGGTAGATTAAGATTAGTTTGTGTTATTTTCATTTACAGAGCATGTGATTTGATAATTACATTGTGGTTTAGTTTCATTAATATTTCGATCAGACTTGGTATCATATTTCTTTCCGTTTTGAGAATTCGTGACAATTGTTAAAATTGTGTGCTTGATCCCATTTTACAGATTATTACTCTGTTTTCTTAAAACGAAAATGTTATGCTGAAGTGATTGTAGGAAAAATTATAGTGAATGATATGTGCATGTGTTAAATCAATGGTTTTCTGTGCGTATTTCATATTTCTAACATTGAGTTTGACTGTCATGTAAAGTGTGAATTCAAAGAGTTGTATGCTGAATCATGTGCGTGTGTGACTGTATATTACAAGCTGCATACATAGAGCTATACATAGTGTTTGATTCCCTTGAATAACATTCAGATGCGAAAGTTACCTTGGTGTTAGAGATTGCATTTGAGTCTTTCGAGGTCATTGAACATTGAGTGCATTTTTTAAATTTAAATCAGTAAGTAGTGTAAGTGTGTTTGAATCCAAATAATTTGAGTATCGTATGTGTGTTTTGAAGCTGGCCTTAGAATTATGAGTTTGAAATAGCATTGGTAATTTCATTTCTAAGGTAGTGTAGTTTCATTTCTAGAGCAATAGTGTTTGCGTTTGGAATCAAATTGCTTAGGTGTGAGTTTACTATTTCATAGGGTGAGATTTATTGTTTGTCAACAATGCAAGTTAGTTTTTATTGATTAAGGGTGTGAGTTTGAGTGTGAATCTCATTAAGTTTGATTGTTCAAGTAGTGTAAGTTGTGGAGCAAGTTTCATGATTGAATGAGAGTTTAGTGGTGATATTTCAATTGTTTAACTGTGTGTGAGAATTGAACAATAAGGTTTCATTTCAGTTATTTGGTTTAGAGTGTTTAAATTCCTAAAGAACATTTCGAATTGATTTAAGATTAAAATGTGGTGCTATTTAATTTGAGGACAGTGATAGTAAAGATTTATTTTGTTTTAAATTTGGTTTGATTTAATTGAATCAAGTTAAGTACAATATTAGGAATAGTGTGATTTCCTTTGGTTTATTTTCCTCCAAGGTAGGATTAATTCAGTTTGGTAGCATAAGGTAAATTAGCTCAAACAATAGCATTAGATTTTATTTTACAAGTAGTTCGTTTTAATTTGAATTTATATTTTAAGTACATAAGTTGATTTCATAGCAGTAGTTTGATTTTGTTTATAAGCACATAGATTTTTCACACCCGAGGTTTAAGTTTGTTGTTTTGAATAATGTAGAATAGTTTGAAGTGTGAATTTAATTCCATAGCTGAGGTATTAATTTAATTTCATTTGTTTTCAATTTCTTCCATTCAAAAATTAGGAATTTCATGTTTCTCTTTCCTTTCATTATGAATTTCATGTTTCATCTAGATTAGGAGCCTTTAAATTAATTTTTTTTTGAGATTTTTTTAATTCCTTAGATGAGTGTTATTTCCAACAAAGGAGTGGTAGATTAGAGTTTCCTTCCAACAAATGAATGGTGTGTTCTTTTACAGTGATTCACCAGCGTGTTCTTTCATAGAAACAACGATTATGTACTTAGAAATTAAATTGATTTTATGCCCTAGTTTAGCTCATATGCTCTGATCCCGCATTACCTGTGTTTGCGCCTCGAAGATTACGAGTCCCAGATTGATAATTTAATGTTGGAAACTATAAAAATATAATTTCCCCAACATACACCAAAGTCTTGTTAAATGATTTTATTTTCCCATCTGTTTATGGATGTAATGTTATAGACTTCTTTAACTTTGTGTCCATCTTCTCCCATAATGTAGTCCAAAATGCACTGACAAGTATTGTGTCCCTATTTGAAACAATACTCCTTTGTATTCTAAAGTGAAATTTGAACTTTTCAAAAAATAAATTTACTACTTCTTGCTCACTGTGGTCATTTTATAGGGATTTATAATTGTTGAACCTGAAAACTACCACAAATAGATAGTCATGTCCCTTCCTGGTTGTTGGTAAACCTCCCACAAAGTCCATGTGAAATGATTTCCCAAGGAAAAATGGTTACAAGAAAGGGATAATATAAACCATATTTCCTATTACTAGACGTTTTGGTATGACAAACCATGCATCCTATTATGAACCCCACTACCTATTCTTGTATATTGGGCCAATACACATAACTTTGCAAGTTAGGGAATAAAGCTCCTTTCCATAGGAAGGGTCATTAATAACCACCCCATGAAATAATTTATAATGGTAGCATATAGGCCTTCCTCCCTACATCAAGACCACTCCCATAAGATACCCACTCAAATCTATTTCCACTTTGAAGCCTTTATTGCAAGTATGATAATGCTAGAGCCAATGCTCGACTGATCCTTTTCTTTAACTCCTCAAAGGCCCTTTGCTAACACTTTCACATTTGAAAATACTTTGCACTTGTTATAATGGCATGGAATATTGCTGCGACTATTGAAAATGAGGCTATGAATTTCATCAGGTACTATCCTACCCCAATGAAACTATTGACATCATAAACACTAGTAGGCACCAACCACTTCACGATGGCCCCCATCTTGGGAGGATCTATCTCAACTCTCCTCCACCTATCACATACCCCAGATACACCAAAAACTATTGTGAAATCTCACACTCCTTCATATTTTTCAGCATTTGGTGCTTCTTTAATGTCTCTAACACTTGCATCACATGTTATATATGCTCCTCATTGGTAGCACTATATACCTGTATATCATCCAAATAGATAATGATAAATGAATCTATGATATGGTATAATATATACTTCATTAACCTCATAAATGTAGTTGGTGCATTGCATAGGCCAAACGACATGACTAACCACTCATAAACCTTTCTTGGTCTTGAAGGTCATATTCTACGTATCTTTTTCTCTAAATCAAACCTAGTGATATCGATACTTCAAGTCCATATTGGTGAAGTATTTTTCTTGCTGCAACTAATCTAGTAGATCATCTATACCAAGTAGGGGATACCTTTTCTTAAGCGTAATTTTATTTAACACCTTGTAATCAATACACATCCACTAAGTCCCATCCTTCTTTAGAATGATGTTGATGGGTGGTGCACTTGGCGAGGTACTTGGTTGAATGAAACCATATTCCACTAGTTGCTACAACTACATGTTCACCTCACTTTATTCTATAATAGAGTGCCTATACATCCCAATGATTGGAAATAGTTGAATCTCATGCTCCACTTCCATCTTGGGTAGTATCCCTTTAGGATCCTAGAACACACCCCTGTATTCTTGTAGCAACTCTTATAGTTACTATTTATATTTATTAGTACACCCCTCCGGGGATGTATTTTCTCTCAAGTATCTTATAAAAATTGGTTTTATCTTTAAAATAGTAAAGCATACTTATTTCTAGAATTGATTAGTTTCTCAGCTTGGTTTGCACTTACTAACATAATTTTGGACTTTCCCTTGTGTGTGTTAACGTTGAAGGATTTCCCATCCCAAAAGAGGTGGTATTAGTTTGTTCTCCACATGAATATTTAATTATGCATATATATATATATATATATATATATATAGGGGCTTCCAAAAAACCGTTCACATACATCAGGGGAACTATATCTCATTCTACTTCATTAATAACATCAACAATGAAAGTAAATTTTGTTTTGCAATGTTTGGTTGCCTTTATTTTCAAACCCTTATTTACCCATCCCAATGGTTATGGGATTGGATGATCACAAACTTCCAGTCCCAATTTTTTGACCAACATTACTATAATGGTATTCACTCATGATATCGAGTCGAATAAAGCATATATAATTTTCTTCTTGACCTCTATATTTATATGGAGAAGTTTGATCTTTTCTTTATCTTCCTTTTGATGAAGGCTACTTAGACATATCATTCTACATAATGTAGAAAGATATTCTCATCAATGTCTGAGATTCTTTCCAAATAATTACTTGAATATGTGGCCATATAAGTTTTCTTCTTAATAACTTTCGTTTGGTTCTCTGGGTTGATCTCTAAGTGAAACTTCCTACACTTCTCCCTTGTATGACCATTAATGTTATGATGGTTGCTAGGATCCTTGCACTAATGTGACGTGGTTATTTTATTTTTTTCCTTCCCCCCTTTCCACTTCTTCTCCCCCTACTTGGAAGGTTCTTGGCGTTTCTTCTGCTTTGATCCAATTGATTTTCCTTTCTTTTAGCCCATTTTCTCCAAATATTGTGCCTAAACACAAGCCTTTCCCATTGATATAACATATTGTTGACCTTTTATTTCATTTTTAATAAGGACTATGAATGGTTCATGACACTTGAATTGGATTGATACTTTTCGGGTTCTTTATTTGATTCCTTATATGGTTCTTCTCGATATGCTGATTTCCCCTCTGATTCAACCTCTGTGTTAGAACCTCCATCTTCTATGAATATTCAAATATTATTGGTTTATTATACCATGAGGATGCTTACATTACGATTTATATTTACAACTTGTGCTTCTAGGCATGTAGAGACCTTCTCTGCGGGATCTTGAGGGTTAGACAAACTCATCAATCATGTTTGGGGTTTTGTGATTTCCAACTTAACAAATATAGATCCCTTGCAAATTCTCATAAGGTTCCTAGAGAAACATGCCTTGATACCAATATAATTTGTAAAATATTTCAATGAACGATTCATCGCAACATATATACTGATATTGTATTTAAAATTTGAAATCTACCATAGTGAGGGTTAATTTATTGTTAGATTTATAGATTTTTTAATTACTATGTTATGCTTATGCATGAAATAGATAAAATATGAAAAAAAATAGAGAAAAATGGAGTAAAAATCACAAACCAATAATTAACACAAGATTCAACATAGGAAACCATTTTGGGACAAAACTCAACTGGAAGGTGATGATTCTCTATTCTCTTTCCTTGATGGAAAATGGATGAAAGTACAAATCAGTGAGACCTATGGCTCATGGGCTCCTATAGTGCACAATCCATCTATTTTTTCTCTTTACATATCCACTCTCAGTTACTCTGCTCATTTATGGAAAAAAATGCATTTGAATAGAGTGGGACCCCTTTCCTTCTGGTGGCTTGGTTATAGCACATCCTGATATCCTAATAGTAGCTAGGTTTGACTTGAAATTTTAGCTTGAGTTACAATATTTACTGTCATAGAGTCTTTATCATCATAATCACATGGCTAGCCCATTTTCCTTGAATAATGGGGGTTGACGTGGCATCCTTTCGAATTATGGTGGCCAAAAAATGAAGGCCAACTTGAAAATGACATAAATTTTGCACAAGACGTTCGATTAAGGTGATTTTTGCATCATTAGAAAGATAACTAGGTATATGATAATTATAAAATTTTCTATGATTAAGCAATAATTTTTTACCCCATAATTTTTTTTTTATGCCTCAAACTATTTATGGAATATTTCAGATCCCAATTCGCCAAATTGGGACCTGCTGGTAATGGTCTCGTGAGTTGATTCCTCCACTTTATGTATCAATATGGATTAAAAATTATATAAATATATAATCCATGTCACATCTACCAATTTTGGGAGGATATTGGTCCCTAAAATATTTTACCAAATGAGGTGATGAAATTTTTAATCCGCAACTATATAAAATTTGGACTATTTATCTTTGCCCTGAACCTTCCCTTCTTCATTTTATCCATTGAGGCCCAACGTATGCCTTGGGTCCCACCTTTGCCTGCGCTGCCCCTCCTTCGCCAATCACATGTTGCCTTCCTCTAGCCAATCCCACGTTGTCCTTTTCATGCCTCTTCTACGCTACCACCTAAGGCCAACTCGACCCCACCACTAGAGCTGCAATTTTCCCTTAGGGACTTTAGGAAAAGACTTTATTTGGCCTAATTATTAATTGTGGGTCCCCAACCCACTTTATTTCTGCCCAACATTAGGATTTGCCAAAATTAATTAAAATTAATATCCCAATTAGCTGACTGCTAATTTGGGGATATTACAGTCCTCTCCGTCAAAAATTGCTTGTCCTCAAGCAATGCCTGAACAAACCTCCTCTCTAGCTGACACTCCCCACTGTCACTGCAAAATGTGCCCAGGTCCTAGATGCGCCACTGAATCTTCCCTGTCCTCTACATCGCCTTGATATGAAGTGATCTCTCAATGCTAGGATCCCAAGCCATCCTATCCAACATGAAGCTCCACCTGCTCCACTCACCATCTTGTCATGCTAATGAAGTCCCCCACTCCATCAGTGACTCACTAAAGCCCAATGGAAGATCTACATGGTCTCCCCATGTAGTATACAACTCACCCCTAGAGGTTATCGAGTTGTGTAGAGTTGTAATACTTGTGTCCCACTGCTAATCTTATAGAGATTCCAACATGTTAATAGTTGCACCACTCTAGCGCAGCATACCCCCATCGTACAGAGACTCTATCCTCTCTCCTCGCGCCTTGTAGCAAAAAAGATCTACGTAGTTGATCTTTGCAGATCAACGACCCAGACTTAATCTTCACCACTATTTATCCAACTGCCTCCCCATCTGACCCCAGCGAGCAATCCTTTCCGTTGGTGGATTTCATCCAATGGTCACGATCTAACCTAACCTCCAAAGCAGTTTAAACCTATCCCCACAGGATTTTCTTAATTTTTCTGTGTTTGTACAGGTTTTAAAGGTTTCTCTGTTGTTTTAAAAATAAAATCAATGGTCGGGGATGACGATCCCTCATGCCACTATTCATGAAGGGGATCATTATGTAGAGTTTCAAATCATGATTTATGTATGCCTCATGAGCACTAATATCATTATAAAACCCTCTGCGCGCCTGCAAAACCAACAAAACACAGTAAACCTTGATCCGATAAAGAGTATCAGTATCCAGGGATAAAATCAAAGTAGAAATCATGTTTGAATATTTTTAACACAGTTTTTGAGGGATTAAGGCATAATTTCAACTATCTAAAGCCTAATCCACACAATTGAAGAAAATTTGAAGACCCGAAGACAGAGATTAAGCCTAATTAAGCCTATAACACAGGATTAAATCAAATTAACAGTGTTTTAGGGAAGAACAATCAGATTTATCAGTCCGAGAAGCCTCCATTGCCACATCAGAGGCTAATTGAATCCTCTCCAACTACCAAAGAGCCACCTGCAGCCTCAAACAAATCAAAAAAAGGCATAGTGAATGCATATTTCAAAGATATTTGTTTGAGTACTGTTGAACAGTTAATACAACCAAAGAAACTTATCACAACTGTCAACAAAGTTATTATGAAGATATGAAACAACCCTGAAGTCAATCTTCTCATCCATTAAGTCTTAAAAGGCAGAAACAGAGTTATTGAACAGAGTTATAGGTTGAATGCATCCCTGCCTTATGCCTTGCATGGTTTTCAAGGCTGAGGATTGCATTTATTATGGAATTAATGATACTTAAACCCTATAAATTCTTTCACCTCCTCATTCTTATATAAATACTTCTGTAGAAGATGAGATAGCGGTTGGTTGCTGAACTTTGATGTAATACTTGCGTTCAAAACTTTCTACATGTAAATATTGTTCAGAGGCTCTTGAAGCTATGTTTTGTGATCGAAGAAGTTAGGCTGAGAAGAGAAGATGATTGTTGTACTGAAACATTGAAATTGAAGTATGTAATTGGATTTACATCAATATACAAGCTGGTTTTTGGGATCCTGGTCTATATCATTGGTGAAGTACTTCTTACTGTGTTATTGTTCTTCTTTCATGTATGCCATTTTATTCACTTTTCTCTGATAAAGAACAACAAGCATAGAGTTAGGATTTACTATTTACAGTACCCTTCTCTGACTGATAAGCTTTATCTTCATGTTTTCATCCAATTGTGTGTTTAAGAATGACTTAAGTTAAGTGTAAACATTATCAAGGAATGTTGGTTTACCCCTGTCTTGATGTGCAATACTTGAAAGGAAATTCTTCAATGATATTTTCATTATATGCTGAGTAAAGTTAGACTGGAAAAGTTTATGGTTTGCCCTGTCTTCTAGTTTCTTTCTCCAAAGGTGTTTTGAAGGTTTCCCTAAGAGTATGCTGAAGTAGGTTTAGATTTAAAAGTATCTTGCTTGATCTTAAGCTGCACTTTGTTTTCTTATCTGTTTTCATCCTTTCTTAAAGTAGTCATGTGGATTGCTATATCATTTGTCCGATAAGTTAGCTTTAATACAAGCTTGTCCAAAGAAGTTTATGGTTAGCCTTGTCCTTTGGTTGGTTTCAAACAATTTCTTAAAAAGGCTTTTCTTGTTTGGAAGGTTGATAAATCCTTGTTGAAATAATTGACTTTTTCCACCTTCTCAACTCTTTTAATGTTCCATTCCATCATTTAATCTAAAGGATCTTTTGATATAGATGACTTGCCCCTTGTATCACTCTTGAAATTGTTGCACAATTAAATCCTTTTATGACTCCATAGCCTAATGGATTAAGTGTTGTGTCATATCTATCCTATCAGCTAAATCTTGTTAAGTTATTAAAACATCTTCACCCATTTGAAACTATTTCATTTTAGGACTCTCCCTCAACTAAAAATCATGTCAACCAACCAAAACCAAACAAAACCTTGTTCTTCATAACTAGCCTAATATCACATTTCAAACCTTAAAAGATAAATCAATCTTTGCACTTATAGAGAGATCCCTCTCTGGATTCAGGAGGGCTAGATCCTAGAATCCCAAAGTGGTTCGTAATGTTGTCTCTACAGCTTTATTCTTGCCAATATGCTAAAATTCACAGTTCTGACACATTGGAACACTTCATGCCTCATATGTACGAATATACAACAATTTGGATTTTCATGGTGAGAACCCACAAGATCCCATCATTTGGCTCACTCACGAAAGCTAAACACAAATTTCAAGTTATGCGGGAGATCGATGAGTACTTGGAAGCATTGAAAACAAATGGCCACCTAGGATGACTTCAAATTGAATATAAAAACATGTGAGAACTACATCGTTAATGCAAAGTTTGAGATCGAACTAATGATGCACTGTGAGAAAGAACATAAGTTGGGTGGTTCCAAATTATTATACTGATGCTAAGGAGGCTAGAGAGTTGATCAAATTCAAAGGATCAAGATCAAAAAATGAAAGGTTAATTGCAATGATTAAGTTGATTTTGAAAAGGAAAATGTGGGTCCCATGCCTATTTTTGAACTTTCATCAAGTATAAAGGGCTATCAAAGCCCAAGGAGACACTCATTTTCATCCTCATGCATTGAGCTCTCCGCTTCCCCAAGTCAAAAATCAAATTTTTAGCAAGAAAGTCGAATTTCGTTAAATGCGCTATGCTCTTGCTTCAGGAACTGCACTTTTGACTAAGAGTCGCTGCACTCTTACTTCAGGCACTGCGCTCTTGCTTCATGCACTGCGCTTTTTCCAACTTTCACCTACAACCTCCAAATCTTCTTTGCAAGTGGTCCAAGCATCAAATAAAGGTTTTCTAAATCAAATGAAATTAAGTTACACCTCTCAAAGCCCTCCTTTCACTTCATAATTTAAAATTTATGGTGCAAACCCTCCTAACTCATCATTTTAGGTTTTAAGCAAAGAAACCCTAGATTTCACTCTTGCAAGCCAACATTGTTTTCCCTAGACTATATTTTCCCTTTTCACACTTCAAAAAACACTCCCCCTACCCTTACATCACCTTATTTCCCATTCCCAAACGCTATTCCCTAAACCCTAACACCCTTAAGCTTTGCTTTCTTAGGCAGCTAGATACCTCCCTATAATAGAAATTTACTACCTTATTTCCCTTAAAATTTCAACCTCCCATCACTTCCCTAAGCTCCCCAACCCCTTTACACATTTCTAAATGGCCAAAAAAATCCAAAACATCACATTTCTGCCTCACTTTTCAGGTTGGCATTATACTTTTGACCAGTCCTGGGATATTTGCATTTTCAGGGCCTTAACTTCATCATTTTCAGAACTTAAGGGAATTTTTGGAAACTATACAGGAGCATCTTTCCAATGAGATATCTTGGGCTCAATTTTTACTTCAGCAAGTCCTCCAAAAGTGACCTTGAATTTGGCGCTGCACTTTTGTCAAGGGCGCTACGCTTTTGCCAATGGCACTGTGCTTTTTCCATTTGCCTGATATTTTCAGAATTTTCCATATTTCTCAGTTTGGTCATTAAATTAATGAATTTTCCTAATTTAATTAATCCATGTAAATGTAATTAAGTCACTCTTAGTTACTAGAGGTAGATACATTCGATAACAATGTATTTTTGGGACAAATGAATCGGTTTCACCAAAGTTAGGGATGAGCTTATTGACCTCCCTAGTCTTTGGGTTTCCAGTTGAGCATTCTAGGAATCAGCTCCACAAGTCAAGGATTCGACCCTTGAGGGTGGGAGAAGTTTTTTTTGGTCTATATATTTCACCTCCTTTCTCATTGCAAGGGTTGGATGTCGTTGGATTGATCTTGGAACACTTTTTTGTAATCAAACTTTTGGCTAATAATAAGACTGAGTTGCAACTATTTTGATGGAATTCTTGTGGTAAATTAATTTGACATTGTTTCTTCTTCTATTTTTCTAATGTGTGAATGTTTTTTTATTCATATTCATCTCATTTATAAATTTAATTGTTTCCTAAGTCTGAAATACATAATTCATTAAGCTTATGCTCTGTTTTGGAGGGATAATTACAGATTGTTTCATCGTCTTCTAGTAGGAAAGAATTCATTCATCTTATGCTCTTTCCTCAAACCCTAACAGTATAAACCATTTCATCAGATACCCTTTTGTGTTGAAACTTCTTACCTACCTTTCTCCATCAGATCCCTAAAATTCTGATCCTTGTTTTCCCTGACCTAGCTCCTTCCTTGATCTATTCACCATCCAACACCTCAAAATTAAATCAATAAAACCCCTGTGCTACTATACCTAGCCTAATATCTCATTGATCCGGTCATATTGACTAAGATCGATTGGAGAGATCCCTCTCCTACCTAGTATGGCTAGCTACTTGGAAAATAATTTGTATGTTGTTACCTTTTCTAGTCTCTTCTTAGCCTTGGATCTGGTGAAGTGATAACAGAAGGAAAAATTGAGCTTCTTCAACAATGCCTGCAACCTTGATATCTTTCTAATTTCCATTCAATTTATGATCAAGTTGGTGGAGCTTGAGAAAATTATGCACTATCGTTCACCTAATTATATCTCAGAATTGATGCATCAAACTTTTCATATAAATCTACTGAAAATGGAGGTGAAATACTTATAGGTGTGCATGGATCAAACATTAATAACTATTTTCATGTTGAAGGATAGAACTATAGAAACTTTATATTGGGCTTATCATCCACCAAATTATATTTTGCTTGTGGTGGTTTTTCTCTTAAATACCTTTTTGGTGCCCCATTGGGTAAATTAAATGGATGGGTTATTTCGAGTTTGAAGTTATAGTTGTTTAATGTATGTGAAAATTTTAATTTAGATACTTCTCCTGAATTGAATTTTTTCACAAGTCAAGTTATCATTTATGAAGCCAAAAGGAAGAAGTTAATCTTCTTTCCATGTTCCAAAATGAGACGCATCCATTTTCAGTCCTTATTAATTACTTAGGTGGAATAGGTTTGAGAATATTTTGCAATGACTTTTCTTATAAATATGCATTCTCTCATCACCATTTTCAAAGTTGTATTGACTAGATAATACAACTAAAAATAATGGTCAAGAAATGAGAGTCATTCCATCATTTTTAATGACTTGTGGAAAGGAATTTGTGAAGGAGAGGATGATAATTGACCCACCAAGCCAACTCAAATAAGGAGCTAGCCATTTGAGAGAACAAGGAAAACAAGGCCTATGTGTTGATTATTTCTTATGTAATTGAAGATATGGGTCATCATATAGTTTCAATTGCAATTTATTATGGTACATTGAAGAATTTGAAAGACCTATATGACTTACACTTAGAATTGGGGGTTAATTTGATGGTCAAACTCTTTAACCTTGAGTTGGAATGTGATTACCCATGACCCTAAGCTCTTAAATTAGTGTGAAAACCTAGGTTGCATTTTTCTCAAGAAACCCATGAAATTTTTTAATGTAATTGTGATTTTCATATTACAATAGAGATGAGTAAGGAACACAAAATCCATGACTGAGGTTGGGTAATTACACAGATTGAGGTGGGGTAATTGTTGGGACTTTAATTGTTGTGACAACCAAATAAGTTGGTGGGTATCTATTTAATCTAAGTAAAGAATGCCATTAAAAGAGGAGGCTCGACGAGGACATAAAATATGTTTCTTTGAAGGAAACAAATTTTAAAAGAAGACACAAAAACATAAATTCCATGATTGTGCAATGGAAGAAAGGATGATTGGAGCACACAAGCGCAGAGGGATGTTGGGTTGTAGTTAATAGACAAGGAAAGTGAGATACATTATATGATCTCTTTATCCAGGAAGGTCCTGACAGTCTTTTGAATTTCATAGAAGAACCACCATGAACGAGTGTAAGAAAGGGACTTTAGAACACAAGAGATTTTTCAGAGATTTAGAGAGGAGGGTGGAAAAAGAACGCAAAAATCAAAAGAAAGTAGGGGGATCTAGCATAACTGAGTTGTACTAGGGAGGAAAGCATTTTGGAAGTGCAGTGTGTAATAAAGGGAGTACACTGGTGTGTTGTTGGGCTCTAGAAGGAGCTAAATATATTTCAGTTGGGCAACAGGAGCACACGAGGAGACTCTCCATGGGAGGGTGAATCTTAGGATATCCTAGGGGGCTACAGGGTGGAGATGGATTTTCTCTAGAGTCCCTTGACAACCTGAGAAAGAGGTTTAACTCTCAAAAATCCTGGAGAGAATATTTTGAATCTCCTTCACTTGTTTCACTTCGGTTGAGCAGTGGATTCTCAAGTCCCCTTTGAGGGTGGAATCAATTTATTATTTCGCTTCGGTTGGGTAGTTGATTATTAAGTCCCCTATGAGGGTGGAATCAATTTCTTGTTTCACTTTGATTAAGCAATGCATTCTCGAGTCCCCTTTGAGGGTGGAATCACTTTCTTGTTTCACTTCAGTTGAGTTGTGGATTATTGAGTCCCCTTTGAGGGTGGGATTACTTGCTTGTCTCACTTCGGTTGAGCAGTGGATTCTCGAGTCCCCTTTGAGGGTGGAATCACATGCTTGTTCAACTCAGTCTCACAATAAAATCTAGAGTCCCCTTGAGGTTGTTCTCACTATTTATTTCATTCTACTCTAAAACAGACTCTCGAGTCCCCTTAGTGGGTGGAGTCTTTGTTTGTTAATTTGGTGATACAGTGGATTCCTAATTCCCCTTTGAGAGTGGAATCATTATGTGATAAGTGAGGGTGTAGGTGTAACCTCTTGTTTCCCTAGAGATTATTGGTTGATGAACTGGATAAGAGTGAAATCATTGTAAGATGAGTCCTCTTGATTCCCTAGAGCTTATTGGTCATTGAAAAATGGAGGGTGTAGGTGATAGTACTATCAAGTCACTTAAGAATGATTGATTGATACTCGGTTGGCGAGTGGAGGTAGGAGCACCTCTAGAGTCCATGTTTCAGTGAGCAGTGTGGTATAGTCCCTTGAACTAGTAGCTAGTTATCTACTATTCGGTGGAGAGTCATAGTCCCTAACTCAGTTACACTGAAGACTTGCAAGATAAGTGTTCTTGTGTAATTTATTACATATTAATGAGTGTATGTGTAATTTCTAAAAAATGGTATTACTCAAAAAACTACATGATTTCTTATTGACCTTATAACATTTAATGATGTAATGTGAAAGGTATTAAAAAGATAATGAAAGTATGTTGCTTTTCTGGTTTTAAATGGTATACTTTGAGAATTACATGAAAATGTTTATGATATGATACACATAAATAACATAAGGTGAAATTCTAAAGGAATTGGAATGGTCTATAATAATATGGATTAAACCGTACAATAATCAACATAGGAACTTATTTTATTATAGTTTAATAATTACATCGAAGAAAATTTGTTTTGACGGGGTCTGTGTGCCTATATTGGCTACAAGCCCATGTTACAGTTTATGTGGAATTGTGTTGATGCTAAGGATTACCTCCTTTATTAATTTTAATAACCCGTGAATTTACATTAGAGGATTCTTTATCGTGCTATGATAAGTGCTTGGTATAGGGACTATATATTCACTTAAACCAAGATTTGGTCCAAAGGACCTCTATGCCTTTTTGAATAGAGCACAACCTCATAAGAGGGATTTATTGGATTCCCATTAATGCACTCTTCGTAGGGTGCATTATACGTTGTTAGCATAAATTTTGAACCTTCCTGGACTAAAGCCATGTCTAGTATATAATCTCAACATTGAGATGCAGTGATAGATTCTTGACTAAATGGATGACAATAGACATGGTGAGTTCGAGATGATAGTATATTTTCCAAGATGGATGAGTTGCACGTCATTTCTAATATCCAAATTCCCCTAAAACATTAAATAGCACCACAATGTTACTTTCAGGGTTACTTTACATATTAGGGAGCACCTTGACGTGTGGCAGGAGAACTAGAGGCTCTTTAGTAGTTAGAAAGTTCTTAGTAGCAGGTGGCTAAAAGGTCACCAGTGAAGTCATGCCTGGAATTCCTTTACCATAGAAGGGGAACACTTGAAGGTCAGGAACATAACCATTATGTGATCGACCATAAGGCTCATGCATGTATTCAAACCAAAAATAGGGATTCCATGTTCCTTCGAAGAGTGTTGATCTCCTTGTGGCCTCCATGACATCTTGTGAATCACGTGGAATTGGGAAGATTGAATCTAGCATAAGCTCAGGAGGATAGCACCATAGGGTGCCTTAGTAACCTATAATGGCCACAACAGGCCTTTGACGCAATTCATTCCTTTTAATTAACCACTGTAGCCAAGCCATAATTGAATCCATGTATGGAGAGTGATGTGCGTCGAAAAGGATCAAACTCATGAGAAGATCACCGAATTTCAAATCAAGCATGTAGCTAATGATATGGAAGGATTTCCCTCTTCGGTCCATGGAAAAATTATGTTGTGAGCAGTGTTGCGGAAAATTTAGGCTTGGACCCAAACTTATAACTTCAATCAGATAAAAATTATCCAATGGTCTGAAAAAAATATTGCCATGGAAGCCGTGGATTGTTCGCTTATATTTTTCCTTATCGCAATTGGGCGAATGGAGGGTTGAAGTGGCCCAAATATGACATCTGGTAAGTTCAAAGGGGAGTATGTTTCGAAAGAACGGGATGACATGTAGCCTCCATGAAATCCTGGATACAACTGCATTGGTGTAGGTTGGCCCCAAGATAAGTCAACCCGTAAGATTCTTTCCTGAGTTAAATAAGAAGTGTCAGAAGAAAAATGTGGGAGGGGAAGGTCAGGATGACATAGCACAACAACCAAGGCGGAAGAAAATTTGTGGACCAACCATACGTGAGTACTTCCTGGAGAAGTGGGACACCTATATATGTGAGCCCAATGTTATATCCCGAAATTACTTAGTTAACAGTGCAAGGGAACGATAGGGATGAATAGGCATCAATCCATATAGGTTTGCAACACTCAAGTAGAGAGCGTTCCCATTGGTGGGAATGGAGTCCACACTGTAACTCATCCTGAAGGAATTTTTTTCGTAATTCTAGTAGAGAAGCTCACTCGATGGAGTGGTTGACATGCAGCTAGGATAGGGTGGCCTCTATGTAACATCGGTTGCACTGGGATTGGAGCAGGGCGGGCCACGAGACAACTCAATGCATAGGGCTCTTCCTGGAAGTCAATTGTGAAAAACAATGATGAAGTGTTGGGATGATTCGAAACAGAATTTCGTGGCACTGAAGCATGGTGGACCAATAGGAATTAAGGGTTTTGCATAGGTATGTCCCATAGATTCACATAAACCCGAAGGAAATACCTTGATGGATAAAATGGAATATGTTTTTGAGTGTGACGGGTAATGAAGGGTTGGTACATGGTGGTGAAAATGTGATCTTGCCTCATCTCCCATTGGTGCGGCATGATCCATTAAAATCATTCTAGAGGGAGGACACATGAGTATTTAATGGAGGAACAAGTGGTAAAAATCTTGGGAAGTTAGTGGTAGGTAATGGGCTCAGGTATTTTAATAGTTGATGGTACATCAACTTAGATTATGCATTAATATTTAGTATTTCCCAGTAACCACCTATGGTGGGAATTGGAGATTTGAACCCATGAACGGGTCGACAGATGAAAACTATGTGCGACATGGCATTGGAATAATTTTCAAGGGGGCATAGATATGTTGTAAGTTGTAATAAAAGGGAAAAAATCTTTGGCGAAAGAGAAAATAGGGTTAAATGAAGTTTGGTGAAATAATCTGAGCCGTTGGATTAGATTAACAAAACGAGAGATCAACGTGAAATTCATTGATGAAATCTAGGAAGAATGGTGGAGGGAAATGGTTTAATGGTTAGATGCAATTTGAGTTTGTTGGATGAAAGGAACAAACGACGAGATTAGAAAGATAGAAATGTAATGTGATGGGGAAAGTGGTTTTAAGCGGAAAACTAGAATGGTTTTTGGCAACGGAGAAAAAGAAACGGTTTTAGATGTGGACCGTCGGATACGAGAATGGACGGTCGAGATCTAAGAATGAAAGAGAGTAGGTCCCAAAGGAGTTGGGCCCACATCGGAGTTTAATCTAGACCATTAGATGTTCGAATGAATGACCAGTTGAAAGATGGAGCATCGAAAGGAATATGATGCGGGGGTTCGGCGGAAGTCAGAGTGCAATGTGGGTCGTTGATGCGCGAGGAATCAGTGGATCTTCAGCGAAATTACAACTGTTAGGGTGCGCCCAAATAACAAAGGAAGTCGGGTTCGATCTAAGGCCCAGTGATTTTTTGGAATGGATGGCCTAGATCGGTACACGGCCACCAATCGGAGGAGGGAAGGGAAAGGCGCAACGGATTTTTTGTGATGCGATTAAAGCGGAAACCATCTATTTTAAAACTAAATCAACGGTGGAGATTAAGTCATGAAGACTAAAGGCGGAAGGACGGGTTTGGAGAATGGAGCGATTGGGACCGTCGTATCTGGGCACAATAGAGCAGATCAACAATGGAGAATTGATCTTGGGATTGCATCGACGGGAGGGAAATAACAAAGGGTAAGTTCAAAATTTGCGATGCGATTGTGGATTTACCATCGGATTGGAGGGTCAGATCGACGGCTGAGGTTTGATCGCATCACAAATTTTGAAGGATATGAAGAAAAGGGGGACCCAAGGCGGACTTGCGATGATCGTTGATCGTTTTTAGATCGACGGTCAATATTATTTAAAACTTTGAACTATCGGTTTTGTGAAATAACCAAGAAATTAGGGTTTTTTACGAAATAACAAAGGAAAGTTATATTCCGGAAAGGTTTTTAAACCTTTTAACGCCCGGTTGTGGGGCTTTGGGTTACATGAAGAAGGCAAAGCGATCAGGTGCTAAAGAAAAAGGGCATATCGCAATCAGAGTTTCCAAAAGTAAAAGGTAATAAGGAAAAATAGAAAACCCTGATGCGATTGTGTGATAGGGGCTTAACTGCAGGTTACAACGTTAGTTTTATTGCAAAATGAAGGTGCTGGGGCTAAGGCCAAAGGGGCTTAAGGCCTTAGTGCAAAAAGGCTATTTTTTGGGATTTTTGAAGGATTTTTTGAGGATTTTCAGAGTTCTGATAAGGTTTAAAAAGGAGTTTCATACCTTATCAAAGGCAATTTATGAAGGAAATGAAGGAAAATGAGGGAAATGGAGGAATCTTATGAAGAAGAAGGGGATGAAAATGGTGTTATTAATGAGTGAAGAAGGGGTAAAAATGAAGGGGAAAATGGATTTTGCAGTAATATTTCTCCTTGCAAACAACAGATTTTTTAGGTTTAGGAGGGAAATAGCAGTGAAGATTAACTAAAGGATTAGTTATCTTCATAAGACTTTAAGAACTCACAATTTGTCCAAAAAATTGTTTCTTGAAGGCTTAAAAATGATTTTAGCCACCATTTTATATGACAAATTTTTATAGGTGGCTAACACAATGAAAGAGGCTAGTTTCTTGTTGTTCTAGATCAACAACCGAACTCTTGCTTTCTCCAAGTCTTCCAGCAACTTAATTTTCCTCACTAGGGTAAGCGGTGCCATATTTTATCGCATTGTCCACTCATGCACGACGGGGATGGAAACTTGCACATTCCTAAAGATATTGAAAAATTATTTGCTTTGTTGCAACATTCTATGCAAGAGGAAAAATTCCTTATGTACAGTCATGAGCTCCTCATAGATGTCACGCATAGTATCTCCAAGTGTGGATACTTCAGCAAGTATTACTGCTCTCATCTCCTCCAAGTAGACCTTGACGAAAACTGCATTTTGTGTTGTTGTGCATAGATGTTCCATCTATTGTCGAGAAACCTATAAATTTTTTACCAACTGCTTATTCTCGACCATCAAATACCGAGTATTTGATCTCGATGCACTTGCGAAGGCCAAGTTGGATTCGATAATAGCATTGGGATTTGTGCCAGTGTCTGCCACTATCACCCTCTCTTTAACGAATGAAGGTGATGCATGATTGTCTGAAAAATGTTTTTCCTTGCTTGTACAATCCTCTTTTGGAGTTCATCAAATGAAAGATTGTACACATCCATTACTGGATCATCATCAAGAGGCACTATGTCCCCTTCCTCGCTCGGGGCTAACTTTGTGGCTGGAGGTGGTGGAGTTTGAACGGTGACCTTTGGTACGCAAGGCATTAAGTCCACATATTCATCTCGCGGCTTTGAATCCAACTCCATATCTGCAACTTTAGTCAAATATTCAATCTGTTGAGCAAGCTCTTGATCTTGCATCTGTTTGCTTTCTCCCTCTGCTGTTGGCTGGTCCTTTTCATGCTCTTCAACCTATATGGGTTTCGTTTCTTCTACTATGGAACCTTGCCTTCCTTCTTCTTCTTGCTTTTGATTCTCCTCCTGTTCTCTACTCCTTTGCTCCGGTTCTTCCCTCAATTATTATTCTGATTTCTATGCTCTCAACTCTGCTTCCTGTAAGCTCTGTTTTTCTCTCTTCCTCCACTCTGCTCTCTATATCCTCTACCTCCTCTTTGCTTATATTTCCAAAGTTGTTTTCATGAGAAGTGGATATGATTTCATATTCCAGCCTTGTTCTTCCTCTGTTCTGCCAACAAACTTTCTCTTTCCCTTGTCTTGTACCTGGTTGCTTCATTCTACTATTTTTTCTTCTGGAGTTGTTGTCGTCTATGGAGTATCATATGAAGTCCCTACTATACTAATTGGCTCGTGGGGTCTGGAGACATGATAGAAATTCTTCCATGGATCCTCCTCCGACCACTGAAATGCCTCGTTGACCTAGTTGTAGTATATTCTCACACAATGGTCCTTACGAATTCCCCTCAGATCATACAGATTGAAGTCTTTTGTACCAAATTCAAAATTTACTATGGCTTTCGCTTCAGTATATGTAACTTTCAGGTCCTTAATCTTGTATAATCTGGTTTGCAAAGGAAGAGTGGACCATTGCACTTTCTTTTTCCCATGCAGAGTTGTTGATGACCCTGTGGCGAGATGATATGACACTTCTTGCACGACAATATTATCGGTGGCATACCTTGGAAACAGACTCGGCAGAATATTTCTGTCGAACACTCTAACAAGTGTGCCATCCGGTAAGGTAAACCAATCTACGATCTCTGATATTTCCTCCATTTCTCCTTGTGACATGTAGGGTGGGTCCTCAACAAAGATAATCTTGTATAGAGGGATGATGAAGTGATAAGTTAGTTGTTCTATAACTCCTCTATGGCTAAAATATAAAATCATATTATATTAGATATATACAATAATTTCTCGCGGATTCCATGTCCAATTCATACCAAGAAGTTTATTTTGTGCATAGATTGCATCCAGTAAGTATGCAGACATATAAAACCTTTCTTTCTCACCCTTGGGGGGATCATGGGCTTGTGCTACATGGGATCTCAACTAATGAGCCAACAAAATGACTAGTTGAACAACCACCCTCGTTCACCACCTGGTTCAATAAGATTTGCCATCCCTCAATAAATGTCTCCATGGTCTGCTGAACATATATTCTGCAAGCTAAGATGACCAAGAGTCGGTAGGACTTCCTGAGTGACTTTTTCTTGTAAAAATGGGTGGGTGTCTATCGAAACTTCGATGGTTCCTTCACCTAGCCTATGAAAATATATTTTGTGCTCACATAGCTATGAGTCGAATAGAAGAATGAGTCCATCAACTTTACTAGCTCGAGAAGATGATACATACGCTGATAATCCACTGCCAAAAAGGTAGCAAGCTTTTGTCTGTTGGCACAACTCAATTTCATAGTTTTCTCATCAATGTGCAAGACAATCCAGTTGATGACATCTGCACACGAGAAGGTTGAATGTATGCATGCAACCTTGTATAATCCTAATCACTAGATATTGAGATATACATGTCAATATTCAAGATATGCCTCGAAGTCCTTTGAAAGAGAATCTTTAACCAACTACCATGTAAGTATTGATTCCTTTTCTATAAACATTTGAGTGTCTGCATATACTGGAAATTTAACTGGTGTTTGCTCAACTTCTTCCCCAGTGCTACTTTCATTGGTCTCTTTTGAAGCAACTCTCTTTGGTGCCATGGTATCAAAGACTGTGGGGAGAGGTTCTCAAAAACTGTGGTACTTGTGGGACAAAAAAGAAACTCATGGAAAGAAAACATCAGTCTTTTTCAAATATACTTTCAAGGCATGTTCAAGCAACAAACTGACAAACCAAAGAGAAGGATTGAAAAATTTTCATCATCAATAGGGACTAATTGTCTGTGATAACTATGCATTACATAGTCCCATTAGCCAGGGATGAAGCTTGTGGCTTGAGAGTGCGCAATGTGCAGTTTCAGCTTGGGAAATGGTCTGGGAGAGATTGCGCATTGCATAGTCTCAGTGGTTAGGGAAGAAGGCTGAGCCATGGAAATTCACAATGCACAATTGGGCCAGCCTGTAGTGCGCACTATGTAGTTCCATAGGCCACACTCTTGGCTTGAGCCTTAGTATTGCACAGTGCCCAACAGGGCAAAGTGAAAATCGGCCAAGGAAAGTGCAAATTTACCTAAGTGAAGTGTAAAAAATGAGCGGATCTAAGTGATGGTGAGAGCTTGAGTGCATATGTGATGAAGTATGATTGAATCAATGTAAATCAAGTGCAAAAACTAAATAAATGGGAAGAAAACCAAATCGGTGAGGAGAGTTGCCGCACCAACAACCATCCGTGCAAAACAAAGAAACCGATGTGACACTTGTGAAAGGAAAACAACAACTTGGAAAAAAATTTCTACTAGATAAAACGTGCTAAAACGATAGCATGGATGAAGAGAAATAATAAAAACAACACTAACACAAGAAAAACGTCAAAAAGCGATAGAAAAAGCAACAAAAGGTGATAAAAGAAAAACTCACTCAGAAAAGTGACAATGATCGCACTGAAGGTTCCTTGATCTCCTCAAGAATGTTAGAGCTCAAAAATTGAGTATGAAAATTGTTAGCCCTCCGTAATTTGTAATATTGGCAAGACAAAATGAGAGAGGACAACATCAAACCACTTTGGATTCAAGGACCTAGCCTTCTTAGACTTAGAGAGGGCTCTCTCTGTTTATATGATTTAACTTGATGATTATAAGTGTTGATATTAGGCTAGTTATAGAAATTATGAGGGTTGTTTGTTTGATTGATTGGGTGGTTGGAAAAACAGAGTTGTGAACTTATCCATTGGGCTATGGAGTCATAAAGGCTAAATTGTGCATCAAATTTTCAAGAGCATTCATAGGGAAAGCTAACTATGCAGACTGGATTTTACTGGCAGTGTGAATATGAAATGGGAGAAAGTAGTGGGTTCAGAAATAGCTAAAGATCAATTAAGAATTATTTAACTATACTTCAGAGGAAAAAATTATGATAACAAACACAAACATAATTAAGGTGCTCTCTTAGAAAATCTTAATCTAAATTTTCTGTTTTGAAATCAGATAAATTGATGAACAACATGAAAAGATAGAAGAGAAACATTAACATAGAGGAAATAACATCACCATTAACATAGCTCAATAATCCCGTGAACGATCTCTTATTATTAATGCCCAGCTCAAACAGTTACAGTGCTCCAATACAATCATCTTCTATATGCAGAATCTAACAAGGTCCAACCTTCCAACCCATGATATTGCTAAGGTATGCATTATTTATCTAATGACTAAGTCATTTGCCCTATCTTACTCGGTAACCCTTCATTGATTACAATTAAGAAAAAAATGGACAAGTGTGGCCATGCAATAGCAGAAAATGGACGAGTGTAGTCATGCAAGGCCTGATCATAAATCTATGACAACAACACCGCCTCTGGAATTAATTTTGGGAAAATCTTCGTAGATCCAAACACTTCAATTACTCCTCGGAAGATCAAACAATAAGCTTGGAGGTGGTTGTGATGGTCACAAAGAGGTAACCAGTGGTGGCTTTGACATCTGGCCTTGCTCTTCAAAAAACTGGCATTGGGTAATTAAGTCTGGTGCATCGATTAGTGACTGTGTTGATGTGCTTTGCTGCCTTTTTTGTTTTTGCCGTTATAACATAACAATTTTGTAAATACGCCTCGCCTGTCTTGACCCTTGGTGTCTTTTTTCTACCTGAGCCCTTTTGGCTGTGTTTAACCCTTATTTCTTCATAAAATGATGTTCAAACCTCATATGCCCGACTTAACTCTTTTTAAACAAAACATCGTAAAAAACCCATATATCCAGACTTGAAAATCTGTAGACTTCAATTATGAACTTTATCGCATCCATAGAAATATCGCACATCGCAATATTTACAATTTATGATAAGAGAAAAGAAATTGGCGATGTGATGCAAAGTGCAGAGGTGACGTGGAGGGAAGGTGGGGCCGACCGCATCGCAAATCGTAAATATTAAGTTTTAGCTATAAGCGGAGGAGGTAAACTCTAAATCCTGTGAAGTCCGAAGTGTGGGGAGAGGGAGGCGACGTGCAGGTAAGGTGGGACCTAACACATCACACATCGCAAATCTTAAGTTTTAGCTATAAGCGGCGGAGGTAAACTCTAAATCCTGCAAAGTGCGCAATGTGGGGAGGGCGGTGACATGGCAAGTAAGGTGGGAACGACCACATCACACATCAAAAATCTTAAGTTTTTGCTTATGATCGTGGGGGTTAAATTCTAAAACTTGCGAAGTGAGGTATGCAATTGGGACCCACTTGCATTGCACATCGCAGTATTTGTGTTTAACTGCACATCGCAGAGTTTAGAGTTTGGGGAATGCGGTAAAAGCTAAAATCCACAAAGTGCGATTTCCGCTATCGAAGGATGATGATGTGGTAGGATGGAGATGGAGCCCACTGCGATCGGCAGAGTTTACAAAGTAGCGAATAGAAATGGGAATGGTAGTGAAGGAACAACATACACTGTGAGCGGCGTATTACGGCAGGGCCAACCGCATCACAACTTAAACAAAATACATTGCGAGCGCTTAACGGTAAGTTATAAAATGTGCGATGCGATATATCGCAAATCAGCGATTGCGAGTTTTAAGGGTTGACGAAATGGAAAAAGTTATATTTTCCTATATGTGATGGATGGTGGGGGGAAAGGGTGACGTGGAGGAATGGCCCCACTTTAATCACAATCGGGGAATCAGGAAGGCGAAGGTAAAACAATGATATATTGATGACAAAAGGTAAAATAGAAAGATAAAGCGAAAAGGCGGAAAAGGGTAAAGTTTAATGATTTTTAAGGGAAATGGAATGAAAAGGAAGTGTGGTAGGTGAATGGGTCCCATTTCATTACATATCGAATTTGGAAGGTTATATCATGAACTTAAAGCCCAAGGTTGGTTTTTGGAGGGGTCCTAAGGTGGTAGGCGGTATTGTGAAAAGGGAGTGTGAAATAACTGTGAGTTGACGCGTGGGAGTAGGGCCAGACTTGAAACTACGCATTTCAGACCTCCCTTCATGGTTAAAGTTCGAAGGCTAAGGGGGTTGTGAAATGCATCTAAAACCGTCGGATGTGGAGGTGTGGAACATATATGGTTAACACGGATGGGTCGGGACAGGGGAAGTGCGTTGGAGTTGGGGTATGAGAGTCGAGGGGGTAAAAATGAAACTTAGGATACGAGAAATAACAAAGGGGTAGGGTAAACGAATATGCAATATGGTTGGGAACTTAGGATAAAGACATACCATAAGTTCCTAAACTTGACAAAAATCATCCCTTTTCAGACCTTTAGAGCCAAATTTTAACTCTTCAGTTTGATTACAGGAAACAATCAAGCAGTTTTTAGGTTGCATATCTATAGCATGAACTTTGCATTTCTCCTTTCTAAAAACCCTCTTTTCTTCTTCTTTTGTTTCTCTTTTTCTTTCTTTGGAAAAGACTTCTGAATATTGACATCTATGTACAATATGAAAATTTTTCAAAGAGAAAGTACAGAGTCACCTTGAGATACTATAATTACAGGGTTGTAACACAAATGAGCTCTAGAGGCGTCAATTAAATAGATTTGAACAAATTAGGGTTTATGACGCATATGCCTAAAATCAAGGAACAATGACACATGGCAGAAGTTTATAAAAAGAAAGAATGTGACTCCTTCGGGATACTAAAAATAGATCCCTATTTTTCAGCGATTTTGTTTTTTTGTTTTTAGATTTTTTTCCTTTTTTCTTTTTCGAAAAAACTTGCGATGCACACTACCGGGAAAGATTATGCAATTTTGGGGAACTGGGAAAATTTCTGGCTCATTGAACTGCACACTTTCTGAGCTTAGTGAGGGATTGTGCAGTTTATGGGCTCAATGTTGGGATGCCTTCCATGAATGTGCTTTTGTTGAGCTAAATGTTGACTGCAAGTCTGAACTGCCCAATTCCAATCATTAAGGTTGCTTTCCCTTAAGGATTGCGCATTTTCTGGAGGCAAGCCCAGAAATATTGTGAAACCAATTCAGGAGGTTAGCTTGTGACTTAACAAGATTAGATAAGTGTGAAAACATGTAAAGACAAGCTCTAGATAAAAAGGATAAGTCTCAATCAAAGCATGAATACTTGATAGCATTGCAAGATAAGCTCCTATGAGTAAAAGGTTAGGCTCCATAATATAAGAATAGGAAACATTGGCGATACACTGGTAGAACTCCAGCTATATGAATGAATATATTGTCTCATGAAAAACTGGTATAACCATTCCGGAAGTATTTTTCAATTCATTGATTATCACAACTTCTTCACTTAGTCTGAATTAAAGACGTAGTCCCTTCCATTCTCTTTATCAGGGACACACTAACCAAGACAATTCAAACTACATTTTTCGATTGGGTATGAGGAGTATATAGATTCACAAGTAAAATAAATTGTCAGAGGTTTATTTTTCATCTCTGGTGTTGCTCCGCTACTAGTAGGCCTGGACGATACCCCAACGGAGTCACTTCAGGAACACAAACATTGCCACACTGCTAGTGAGCCTGGAAAGTACCCGGATGGAGTTTATTGCTTCACCTCTCTGCATAGGAACCCTTTCTCTTCTTTCGCCCTTCATAGTTACTTATTTATTTCATGGGGCGGAAGAGGGATCCCGACTTATTGAGAGCAGAAGCAGTTTTTCCTTCATAGAAGGATGTTTATATACACCTTTGACATAATTGTTAAGGTTTTCCTCCCCTCCTTACTCTACTCGACTAAGTTGACAAGGATTAACTGAAAAGATAAAACTGATTAGAGTAGGTGGTAGTAGCTAAAATTCAAACATCGCAATTTCACTGCGATTTTCTTGCACAAGGAATGTATTTTCCATCAGAGTATTATCAACTAAAAGAATCTAATATTTACAGAAAGAGAGGGAATAGAAAGAAAACCAAGTGTTAATTGTAACACAACTTCCTCTTGGATTTCACCATGCATGCTTTAGAAGCCAAACACTATCTCACGTAAAAGCTAACCTATAGCTGAAATAAAAAGAAAAGGAAAGAAGAAGAGCGGAAAGCAAATCAAAGTAAAGAAAATAAAAACAACAAGAAGGAAAATAAAAACACTACTCCTACTCCTAACCTAAGAAGAGCATAAGACAAACTCACATGAAGTGATAATTCAAATGCAACCACTGGTGCATTGAATGGCAAGGTGAGGGAATGCATGTTAAGAACGATATACATGCATAACAAAAAACAAGAAAGATAGGATAATGCAAACCAAAATGTTTGAATTTTGAATGTAGACACATAAAATTAAAAGCGAAAAGAGCATGAAAGCCACTCTGCAAATGGATCATGGTGATCGTCACACGGTGAGTTAAAGACATGCCAGCACAAAATTTCGAACTGCGAAGACGAGCAAAAAAAAAGAAAGAAGAATTTTTTCATTTTGCCACCGATCTCACTATGTACAAGTCCTCCAATTACTGAGCTATAGGATCATGTAATAAAGGTGGAGGATGTGAAACTTGTAAGACAAATTGATTTATGTTAGGTGCAATAGAGTGACGAGGAGACTCAAATGATTCAACATTATTCTGATTGGAAGCATAATTGAACTCAAGACTAAGATAACTTGAGATAAACATCAGCTCGGGTTGAAGTGCCTTGACAACTTGGGGAAGTTCCTACTCATCAGAAGGTAGATCTTCAAATATTGATGGCTTAGAAAGATTAACTGTGGAAAAATTAGAATCGTGACCAAATGAATCAATGAAAAGGTCATGACAGCCACGATCAGAAAGTTCAAGATCACAAATAGAGGCATCCTCATGATTTGATGAATCATAGAGAGGGGGGAGATGAAAAACGAAAAATTTCTCCCTTTATGTTTTCAGAAAAGTAAGATGGGATATTGAGAATATCTAGAAATAGGATTTATCCTCTCAACATCTAGATGAAAAAATGACGTCCTAGATGTTATGGGAATGATCATATGTAGTAACAACATCAGAAACTAAATTTTCAAAAGATTCAACAGAAATGACAGAATCATGAAAAATGTCAGGATGATGTGGGAGACGTGCAAAAGGAAGAAACTCATCCTTCATTGCATATTCTTTTTCAACCATGGGCTCCCACACATAGTCATCGTGAAATATATTGCAAGTTGGATGCTCAACAACAACTCCATCCAACACTTGATCCTCATGAACATAAAGAGAAAGATTTGAAACAAGTGAACATAAAAAATCATAATCTGGAGGATCAATGGGACCAAAGGATGGAGGATGAGGAGATAACACTTCATCATACACATCAGACTCACATTCCAAACTTGTGCTAAAATTTTGAGCATGTGGGGTGGGAGAAGATGGTGGTAGATCAATAGATGAATTCTTAACCTCTCCCACCTCAACCTACAGACGTATATTTCTTTGATGAGAAGGGGGTGGAGGGTCACTTGGGACATCAACCTTGTCCATTGAATATTTAGAAGCTCTAACACCGAGGTATGATGGGAGTGGTTCAAAAGATTCATGCTCGTGCGTATTTTCTAAAATGTGAACAAGATATTGAAATATTCCATACAATAAATTCAAATCAACTTCATCTTTCATAAATTCAAAACAAAAATGCATAAAATGATTGTGAAATTGATGTAGTGATACATCGATTGATTTCTACAATTCTAAAATTTTCTTGCACAGATGTTTACAATCATACATATCAAAATCATGAAACATTTATGTGACAAAATGTTCGAAAGAGTGTATACAAGAATCAGTCAATGTGTGACACCATTTCCTTATGCTCCCTTCGAACGTGAAAATGAACAACCTACAACCAAAATCCTCACAGTGGATGTTGTGTTCTATGCAAAATTCAAGGAAACATGCATTATGCTCAAATAAGGTTGTTTCACCCTCGCCCTCAAATTTGAGAGTTGACAAGTCATCTATGATACTCACCAGAACTTGGAATATATATATATATATATATATATATATATATATATATATATTTACCTGGAAAAACATGTTGGGAATTTGATTGTGGAATAAGTCATTAGATGAGTGTGGAAATTCAAAACAAACTTCAAGGAATTAGCTTGTCATCCGGACCTCCTTCTAGCGCTATAAATTTTGACGGTGTTGTATCCTCCAACATTCAGGGGATCTCCCCAATATGAAGTCCCAACTAGACCTCACACCGTTTGGAGTAGGATTCCCAACAATGGGGTGTTAATGACATGTCTTGGTTTGGAAAATGCATAGTGGTACATGGTGTCTTTGGGGAGAAAAAGTGTGTGAGCTTGCAGAGAGTCAAGTGTGATGCATGACAATTCTAACACACGAAGGGGAAAAGGAAGTGCGTCCCTTGGAAGCCTATAATAGTACATAGTTTAGAAGGAATACACGAGAAAAATGACATCACACGAACTAACATGCAGAATATTCCACAGGTTAAGGTGTCAGATTAATACATCAACACTCATCCAACAAGATTCATACAAATGGAAACAAAAAAGTTCATAATCATATGAGTAAGTTAAATAAGATATATTTCAAATAAAAAAAGAGTAGTCCTACTATATCCACAACATATGCATGAAAGTGTGTCAGCTTTAATTTTTATTAAAAGTGATATTTCTAATCATACATATAAGATTTGATAAACCACTTTCCCCAATAGTGGAACATGAAGTTTACAACACCTGTAACTCCAAAGAAGTGTACTCCCTCTATGCTACGAAGAAGCCAAGTCTCTCACACAACTCCCAAGCTCTTCCTAAGCCTAAGCCTAGCCAAAATATTGGCTCCCAAAATCCTGTTACATGAGTTATGAGGATATATTTATAACAAAGGGGGTGAGTCTTCACATTCCCCTTTGTGACTCTTGGGCTCCCCTCATGACTCTTCAACTTCTTTACAAAGTGGCTCATTACATTACAATATGACTCTTCACATTCCAATATGGATACTTGGAATTTTACTTTTAAAATAATATTACATTTCTCACTCATACCCATATGAGACAAAATAGGGTAGAGACAACTTGACATCCCAAAAATAAAAAATACTATGATGATTAAGTTCAGGTGAAATGTAGCTCAACAACTACTTAATGCTTCTCTGTCACATATTTATGCCAAGATCGATACTGTTCGATGACATACCCAAAATGCATGATGGTGTCTGGATGGAATTGAAGTCTAGCCTCCATAGCATTGGGGTATAATGATTTGGAACCAGTCTCAGCTTCTTTCTTAAGAAGATGCATCATTGTTCTGATCTGGATCAGACCACCAATGTAGTTCTGCATGTTCTATCTATTCAGCTCTAAGTCCTCCTTAGCGACGATTTGTTTCAACTACTCCAAGTACTCATCGATCTCCTATCTGACTTGATGTTTGCATTTAGCTTTGATGAGTGAGTCGACTGATGGGATATTATGGGTTATCACCATGAAATCCAAATTGTTTTATATCCGTACATATGAGACCTGAATAGTTCCAATGAAAGAGGCGATATTCTTGTTGTTTTGGATCAACATCCAAACTCTTGCTTTCTCCAGCTCTGCCCGCGACATCATTTTCTTCTCTAGGGTATGTGTTTCCCCCTTGTATCGCATTGCCCACTCATGCATGGGAGGGATGGAAGCTTGCACATTCCTAAGGATCTTGAAAAATTCTTTGCTCTGCTGATGCAAGTTATGAAAGCAGACAAATGCCTTATGTACAGTCATCAGCTCCTCATAGGGGTCCTTCATAGTATATCCAAGTGTGGATACTTCAGCAAGTATCGTTGCTCTCATCTCCTCTAAGTAGACCTGTGCAGAAACTACATTTTGTGTTTCTACATAGAGTTGTTACATGTCTTGTTGGCAAACCTATAAATTCTGTACAAACTGCTTATTTTCGGTCATCAAATACTGAGTGTTTGATCTCGATGCTCCTGCAAAGGCCAAGTTGGCCTCGACAATAGCATTTGGATTCCTGCTGGTGTCTACCACTATCACCCTCTCTCTAACGAATGCAGGTGATGTATGATCATCCAGAAAATTCTTTATTCGTGTTTGTACAATCCTCTTATGGAGTTCATAAAATGACAGATTATACACATCCATTACCAGATCATCATCAAGAGGCACTATGTCCACTTCCTCGCTCGGGGCTAACTCTGTGGCTGGAGGTGGTGGAGTCTGAAAGGTGACCTATGGTGCGCTAGGAATCAGGTTCACATCCTCATCTTACGACTTCGGCTCCAACTCCATATCTGCAACTTCAATCAAATCTTTAATCTGCTGAGAAAGCTCCCAATATTACATTTTTTCGCTCTCTCCCTCTACTATTGGTTGGTCCGATTCCTTATCTTAAACATGTATCGATGTCGTTTCTTCCACTATGGCACCTTGCCTTCCTTCTTCTTCCTTATTCTACTTCTCCTCCAGTTCTTTCCTTATTTTCTCCCGTTATTCCCCCAATTCTTGTTCTGATTTCTACACTCTCAACTCTACTTCCTGCAAGCTTTGTTTTTCTCTCTTCCTCTGCTCTACTCTTTGTAGCTTTATCCTCCTCTTTTCTTCTATTTCCAAAGTTTTATTTTGTGAGAAGTGGATCTTCTTTCATCTTCCTTTGTTTGTCATCAACCTTTCTCTTTCACTTGTCTTGTACCAGGTTAATGCCTTCTACTGTTGTTTCTTTTGGAGTTTCTATCGTCTATGGAGTAGCATGTGAAGTCCCAACTATACTGATCGACTTTTAGGGTCTGGAGGCATTATAGAAAATATTCCATGGATCCTCCTTCGGCCATTGAAATGCCCCACTGGTCCAATTGTAGTAGATTCTCGCACAATGGTCCTTGCAAATTCCCTTCAGATCATACAGGTTGAATTCTTTTGTACGCAACTCAAACTTTACTATGGCTTTCACTTCATTATACGAAACTTTTAGATTTTTATTCTCATATAATCTAAATTAAAAAGGAAGAGTGGGCCATGGCACTTTCTTCATCCTCTGCAATGTTGGTGAAACCATGTGGTGAGATGATATGACACTTCTTACATGACAAGCTTGTCAGTGGCATACTAGAGGCCAAGCTCTTGGCTTAAGCCTTAGGATTTCGCACTGCTTAGACGGGAAAAGTGAAAATCGACCAAGGAAAGTGTAGATCTTCCCAAGGAAAGTGTAGATCCTCCTAAGGGAAGTGTGAAAAATGAGCAGATATTAGTGATGGTGAGAGGTTCAATGTATATATGACTAAGTATGATTGAATCAATATAACTCGAGTGAAAAAACTGAATAAATGGGAAGAAAACCAATTGGCGAGGAGAGTCGCCATAACGATTACCATCAATGCAAAAATAAAGAAACTGATGCGAAACTTATGAAAGGAAAAATAAATCTTAGAAAAGCACTTCTAAAAGCTAAAACATGTTAGAATTCCAGCATGCATGAAGAGAAATTACAAGGAAAAGACCCTGTAGCGGATGTTTTTAAGGAACCACAAAGAAAAATACCCCATACATCCATTTCTAGCGAAGGTTACTAGAAGAGGTTGGCAGGCGGAGGGTTTTGCGGATGTTTTCCTATCGGTGATATTATTGTTAAAACTCGCCCCGGTGCTCTCAAAAAAAGAAAGCACCAGTGCGGACAAAATCATTGGCACACCGGACACCATGCACTCTGTACACACCCGCCCGGTGCGTCATAATATAATAGAGCACCGATGCCTCACAACTCGTTCATGCCGGTGCATTGTAAAACACAATGCAAACACCGAAACCACCCGGTGCAGTAGACAGAAACCGCACCAGTGCATCATAAAAAATGCACCAAAACACAAACCGATAGGTGCGTTTGTAGCAAACAGTACCGGTGCGCCTATAAACAACGCGCACCAGTAAAGGGTTAAATTAAAAAAATATTTACGACAAAAAACCTGGATTTTTCAGTTTTACAGTGCTCCTGAGCTATCAATTACCGGTGCGCATGATACCATAGAACGCACCGGTGCGCACCAAACATTGGCACACCGGACAACGTGTGCGAAGTACACACACCGCCGAGGCGTCCAATTATTGTAATGCACCGGAGCGTCAATACTCTTCTGTGCCAGTGCATCATAAAACACCGCGCCAAAACAGAAATGAGCCAGTGCATTCTTCTCTAAGAGCACTGGTGCGCTAGAAACCACATGCACTGGAATAATGTTATATATAAAAAAAAATTAAGGCCAAAAAACCGGTGCTTTGCGACTATTACGCACCAGTGCTTTACCATTGTACCGCCCTGGTGCATCATCAAATTTTTGCGCTGAAACTGAAACATCCCGGTGCGCGATTAGGGAAATGCCCCAGTGCATTATAAACAATGCGCCAAAATTGATACCACCCAGTGCAGTTTTATTTAACTGCACCGGTGCGCTTATAATACCCCGCACACCGAAACAGGGTTAATTAAAAAAAATTTACGACCAAAAAACTTCATTATTCACTTTCCTCAGTGCTCCAGAGCTCTCAAGCCCTGGTGCTATTTCCTTATTTCTCAGCCGCCTTGACATCGGTGCTCTCATTGCAGCCATTGCAAGCACTGCTTCTCTGCATTGGCCACCAATATCCAGCCTGAATTTTGAAAAAAAGTGGGAAAATTTTATTTTCCAAATTTTACAGCCAATATGCCTCCTCGACGGTGAAATGTACAGGCATTTTTCTAGTTTTTCTATAATTAAGCCTTTTAGCGGATTAGAAATTGAAATAAACTTAAAAATAACCATTAAAAAAGAAAAAAAATTTGTCGCGTAGTGCGCTCGAGCTGTTCGGCTCGCACCGGATAGTGGTGCTACCTGTAAAATTTACAGGCAGCACTGCTACCGGTGCTAATGGTAATCGCACCATTTTCGAGGCGGTGCCAAAAGGTGCCCCGAATAATTTTAAACTAAAAATAAAAAATAAAAAGGCAGTGCGCTCATTTATCTAGGTGCACCGTTGACCCTGACAATCACAGTGTGGTGCGTTGACTTCATTTTCCGCCCCGGTTTATGTCAGCGCACCGCATTTTGCATTCTGAGAGGGTCAACGGTGCGGCCGGGTAAAAGACCGCATCGTCAACTATGTCATTGTCATGAAGTCGGTGCGTTGACATGACTATACTCACCGGGGCGTATATTTCAGTCAGCGCACTGCTATTCTGAATTATATATAGTCCACGGTGTTTGAAAAATAGACATCTACATCGAATCTGGTGCGGTCTGTTTCATTAGGGGCCCTGGGGACGGTGCGCTAAAATATTTGGACGCACCGACACCGGTGCGTGATTATTTTTATGGAGTATCGACTTGTATGTTTGTTTTTTTTTCAAAAAAAATTATATATGTATATTTATAAATACATTTATGTTTTAATAAAAAAAAAAATTAATATGGCAACGATTCAGAGAGAACAGGAGCAACAACAGCAACAACAAGCAGAACAATATGACATGAGTCACCAATGGGAGGCAAGAGAGAGGGATAGAGATGGATGCCCTCACCCTATTACTGTAGATACCTAGGAGATCGTTATGCAGGTAGGCCTTCTCAAGTTCTATGAGGAGGCTATTTCCAGCCTAAAGGCCCATAGTGTGCTTTTGAGACATCTTATCGACAGGTGGAATGCTCACCAACAGGATTTTCAGGTTGGTCCTGACCAGTGGTACACACCCACTTAGGAGGACATTTATTTTATTATATCACTATCGAGGAGAGGGGTGGATTTTCCCTCATTCCCAGACGTACCAGCTGGTTGTGTAGCAGGGAGTTAGTTAGTTTACTCCCAGAGATACATTGGAGCACATGTACTGTCTCCTTCAGAGTTTCAGGTACCTGGAGGTTAGTTACGTATAGGTGCTTTTGGTAGATAGGACGTGCAGTGCCTCTCTATTATCGCTTCGATCATTTCGCACAACACCAGTGATGGGAAACACATTAGTTGCTCGCTTTTATATTACATTGATTCTTTAGTACAACAGCCACGACTTGTCATGTGGTCTACCATTTTTTTGCGATAGTTTTGTACGGATTTAGATAGATGTCGTGCTCATGCACAAGGGGGGGTCAACTTCCCTTTGCTTCAGAGCTGTTTTGTTTTTTTTTTGAGAGGTTTCTAGAGATGAGACCTAGTTTTTTTTTACAGCCTCGTAGGTCGATGTTCGAGGCTCAGATGCGCATGTGGGGGTAGATGATGCCCAAGAGGGGAGACACTATGTTTCCAGTGAGGATATCACATGATTCGCTGGACTTACTAGCCAATGTTGGCGGGCTGCATCCCTTCATTATGGTCCCATGTCCTTATGCTGGACTAGATTGGCGAGGGTGTCCCAACATCCTCTTCACTCCTGATGAGCCGCCAGATGATAGAGGTAATATTACTATTTTATTTATATTTATTCTAACATGTTATTTAACTTGTTTTTATTAAATTGTGTAATGAAGTTGTCTAATTATTGTTGTGTACTTGTATATATTTTGCAGACATTGGCTCTTTTGATGGCGATGAGATGTCGGATCCACCACATGATCCAGGTGTCGATCCTGATGATTACGATCAGGAGATGGTTGATGCACCGGAGGATGAGGCCAGTGGCACAGCAGAGAGACGTGCTAATACTGCGCCTCATGGTACACCGGTACCGCCTTTTGCTAGGCATGGTTGACCTGAGACCAGATACTGGATGGAGTTGGGCAGCCAACTTTGTGGATTGATTTTAGATGCGGGCATCAGGCCCGCTCATTATAGAGAGATACAAGGTGATGATAGACTGTTACGGATGTGGAGAGGCATGTCACGTGACATGTATGGCCTGATGCGGCATGTCGTAGGAGCTACGATAGTTGTTACGCGATTGAGGAGGATTGTCCGTAGCTATAGGCGTAGTCGAGCTGTGGTACGTGATGGACAGTCTGCCAGTAGCGACTCAGATGCATCTCGTGACCGTTCACCTCACGGCTTGCCTGATGATTAGCATGAGGCTCCACTGGTAGCATCTGACACTAGTCATCATGGAGATGGGGCTGGACCATCAGCCACGTCCAGTCAACAGCCTGTAGCATCCATCATGAGTACTAGTCACGATCATCATGAGCAGGCTGGACCATCAAACGCCAAGGCTGCAGTACTATTGACTGAGCAGGCCTCCACTACTATTGTGCCTCATATTGATCATGTTGTATTACCACCAGTGGATGCGTCCATCTAGTGATCATCATGATCATGAGTAGGCTAGTCGACCATCGATTGTCGAGGCTGCACCCAGCTTTACTGAGCAGGCCGCATCCACTTGTACTAGTGTTATTTATGTTGTTATACTACCACCAGCGCCTGATCCATGACATTTATATTACAATTGTATAAAAAAGCGGAAATTTGAAAAATGGGTAGCAAAATATTTTCGAAAATCTAATTTCATAAAATAATTCTTTAAATACTAAACACTTTTCATTATTTCACTATTTTTGCTAAAAATTTTCAGTTAGATTTTTGCAGGAGACAGACCTGGAGCAAGAGAGCACGAGGGCACTGTGGATGGCGAAATACGTTCGAACAGAAGTATTCATACAATCAGAAACCAAAACTCTGGTGATTCAAGCCCTTTATCATAGAATTTCAAACCATTTCGTGATTAAATTTAATTATTTTTTTTACTTTTTTCTACAATTTTTTATTTTTTCTGCTGTTTTATCCATTTTTACCCTGAACCCTTCATTTTTTTGTTTTTTCCCTTTCTTCTCCTTGTTTATGTGATTTTAGAAATAGGGGTTTTCATTTTATATTGACGTCTAACCCACGGGATGACTTGCATAGTCAGATCCCAATCCATTCAGCCATTGCGTGAATTTTTGAAAAAATAGATTTTTCTTTATCGGTGCGCCCTGCGTATGCCACCGCACCGGTGCTCTGTATTATTACAGCGCACCGCGCAAGTTCTATGTCATAAAAAATTGAAAACATTTTTTTAAATCCATGCGCCAAATCTGAAATAGGGCACCGGTGCTCTCTTTAACTGGGAAAGCACCGTACGGTGTATTACATCGTTTTTGCGGTGCGCTTATAATACCCCACGCACCGTTAGGTCTATTACACTATTTTTGCGGTGTGTTTATAATACCGAACGCACCGTACGGTGTATTACACTGTTTTGCGGTGCATTGTTAATATATCCATGCACCGTCGGATTTCATGAAAGGCGCACCGGTGTCTCGAGATTTATTTTCTACCTGAAAAGTTGAGAATTTATTTATAAATATATTAATGAATGATATGCTACAGGTTTTAGATTGATAAAGAAATGACTGACAAGATATCAAGTAACAAAAATACTTGTAACACATCAAGAAAAGCAAAAAAGGCAAGTTCTTTGTAAATTCTTTATAAAAAATATTATTTTTGAACTATATGTAACTTTAACTAATATGTATTGTTTACTGTGTATCATGCAGAGCCACAAAATGATGAAGCTCGATATGATTATTTCTGATCTACGACTAGAAGAGCGTAAAAGTTTAATGGAAAAATTGCAAAAAGATGAATCAGGTGAATGAAACAATACTATCGATCCAATATGAGTTTATTTTTTTAATTATCATTAATAATATACTTAAAATTATTAGATAGCATGTGTCAAACAATCTACTAATTCACATCTGTTTAATGTTCTACAGGGACCAACAACTCAGAAAAGGAATGTTGTTCTAAGAAAAGAAAAAAAATAGAACATGCAAATGAAAATGAATTGCTCCTTGGCTCATCTAGAGTGGTGCTGGATGTTAACGAAAGGGGGAAAAACTTTTACAAAAGTTTGAGGGATCTAGTGGAATGAATACAACAACGTGCTACAAATGTAATATGTAATCATTGAATTTTTCAATCATTAGGTACAATAAATAAACAATTTAGCATCAAATATTAATTTTCAAGAATTTTCTTGTAGAAAAGAAAAGAAAATGGAACCCATTCAACACATAAAACAGGACGACAAGGAAGAAAATGGTTGATCTCTAAGTTTGTGTGTAATTTTTACTTCCTTATAACAACTTAACTAGATTTCATTTTTGTATTTTTTAAGTTGTTTTACAAAAATTATCATTGAATGTCTTCAAACAGGTACAAACATACAAAGAAGAACCATCATACGAATTGATTGAAATTGGGTTAAATATGGGTTGTGAGTATATGTTGATATATCAGAATTTAATTGTGGAATTTGTAAGCATCTATAGATCTTGTTTTAATTAGCTCCGTCTATAATTAATAGAACAAAAACATCTTTTATATTAAATATATGATTTGTTATGGGGTATAAAACTTGTAGGAAACAAAGTATGGAACTGCGCCAACAAATGAAATTTTGAAAGATGGCATGGTACATGGTTTTGAAAGAATGTGTATAGTTTATGAGTCAATTGTTGCTATGGTACGTCATTTTTCTTTTCGATTTACATTGACGTATATTATTTAATATTGGAATTTTCATTATTCTCACCAATGTATATACACTCATTTCAGTTTATTTTTATGTTTGTAGATGGAAAGTGAAGAAGAAGAAAATAATCAACGTCGTGAACACAACATTCCTGAAAATAACCCAAGTCATGGAAGTAGCTCTAGTAGTGACAACAGTTCAAGCGAAGAATGATGATCACTATGTAATTTCGATATCAAAGCAAGGCGTTTTATTTTTTGAAATATGTCTATGAAATCAGACATTTTGTTTAATGTAATGGAAATAGTGTCCCAATTGAAAGACAAAGATTGTTATAATATTATATGTATGTGTCGACTTTTGATGAATAATGAATTTTAAAAAACCACAATAATTCTGATATGATATAACAAATTAATCCAAACAGCACATTCAAACGCCTTAATAAAAATGTAATTAATATGAATATTGTTATAATATGTGTCGACTTTTGATGAATAATGAATTTAAAACAATCACAATAATTGGAATGTCAGAGGTGGATGCTTCTAAAAAAACAAAATGAAAACTGGTGCGTTTATGTGTGTATATGCACCGGTGCATTTATGATTCTATGGGCACTACACTAATACCGATTCCAGTTATAAATATCGGTGCGTTTGTGTGATACTGCACACTGGGGCGTTTATGTATCTATAAGCACTAGTGCATTTGTAGATGCCATGTGCTCCGCACAAATATCGATACCAATTATAAATCTCGATTCCTTTTTGTGATACGGAGCACCGGTGCCTCATAAAGATACACGCACTAGTGTGCTTATACGACCTATGGGCACCGCTCAAATCCCAAGACCAATTAGAACAACCCCGTGCATTGTATCACCAACACCAAGCCCGGTGCTGTTGTTTTCCTTAACAGTCCGGTGCATTCTCCTTTGACCACCCTGATGCGCTGTCTACTGATACGCATCGGTGCGTTAAAACCTAATAAGAGCATCGATGAAAAAACATCCGTAATAACCTCCGGCCGCCCATTTTTTTTTAGTTGTGTTGAATTTCCGTTAAAAGCTCTGCCAAAACCTCCATTACCAGAAACGGATGTGGTGGCATATGCTTTTTTGATAATTTTAGCCAATTTTGTAATACTAAAAACCTCCTTTATAACCTCCTGTTGAAGCCTAGAAAATCTCTGCTTCAAACATCGGGGAAAACCACCCGGTCGGGACCTTAAGACAACTCCTTTTCCGTTTGGTGTGGTGGCTTCGACTGGATTTAAAGGACCAGTTTCCTTGTAACTAAATGGATTGGATTGGATGGGTGGAAATGGGACTAAACTAACTGAAATAAAACTATCTAATTTAAGCTAAATACTGATAAAGAAATTCTAATACTAACCCGGGTAGCTATATGTGAATACAACTTAAGATTGTTCCAATTCAACAATAACCATGAAAATGTATTATTAATTAAATTGAAATATACAGAAACAAATAAAGATAACTCTGTTTAAGAAATTAAACAGAGTTATATAAACATATTGCATTCATCATTGTATACCATTTACATGTAACTATGAAAAATAACATTTCAATTATACTCAGAAATGATATATAAAAGGAAGCGTTGTTAAAACAAATATACATATAAATGATAGCAATTTTAAAACGAATATCATAAAACAAAAGAGATCAACAGTGAACAGATAGAAATACCTTGTTCATCTTGAAGAATTTCAAATGCATTCTGATACTCTATCCAGTAATTATAATGCAAAACCAAATTCCAAGGTACAGAAATGCAACACTTCAAAGATAATTCCACATAAAAATCACCAGATGTGATCCTTTTCAAAAAATATATAAGACAATGGAGTACAGAAATGCAATCTCCAAGTCCAAAAATATTAAGATCCAGGACCCCTCTCTAAATGCATGAGAGGGGTTTAAATACTACTTAACTAACTCTAAAAATAGTTTATTACAAAAATTAAGGATTCGGTTTAATGACCGTCCTTTTCCTAGGCTAAAATACAGTGAAATTAAAACTAAATCTATCTATCTATTAACTTGATATTTTAGCTTGTAGGCATCCAACATAGTTTTGAGAAGATGCGGTTGACCGACTTCAGAATTCAACTGTCCTGAAAAGACAGAGTCGGTAAGCGTAGGAGCAATCTTCTCCGTAGCATTGATGATACAATTGAGCGCACTGTGCTGACTGTGTGGCTTTACCAAGTACATCCAGTATGAGTCCCAATTCAATCTTGTCAGCCCTTGGATGGATTTTGCTCTTTCTTCTGCCTTTTGCCTCCATTCTGTTTGCAGTTGATTTGCCTCTGGGAGATATCCTGGAATAGTTTCAGAAATCAAGTTAGCTTTGTGTAAATTGTCATTTACACAATCAGTGAGAGTGTTTGCCGCTGTAGATGCCTCCTCTGCTGCCCTTTCTGCCCTTCTGATTTATGCATCCCAATTATTAAACATTATTTCTTTATGGTTCTCGTTAATGATGGGTGCACCAGCTTTTCTGCCTTCTTCTGTCTTTTGCCATGCTAGATAATCATTGATCTTTTCATTAATCAAATCATAATCATTTCGTAAATCTACGACATGATTTGTGATTCTATCGCTTTCTTGGCACAAATAATTCCATTGCAATATTTTTTGGCAGAAAGCTTCCTCTTGTTGCAGTAGTTGATTGTTCAAAGAGATGGTTTCTGAAATGAATTCTGGAAGCTTAGGATCATCCTTATGCTGTTCTTGGATTTCTTGAAGTTGTTGTTGTAACTCTTCGAGTTTTAATTGTGCTTCCTTATTGGCCTGTACCTGTTGCAATTGCTGTTGCAGAGCCTTTATCTGTTCTTCTTTTTCATCCAACAAAAGTTGTATCTCAACTGCTTTATCAATTGTTGTAGAAGCATAAGCTCCTGTTATTTGAGATAATTTAGTGAGATTATGAGTAGGCTCTGTGGCAGGATCTTTCCACAAAACATCTACTTGTTCTGGTTCGGTAGCAATTGCACTTTCTATTTTTCTCTTTTTCCTTTGTCTCTTTACTACTGCTTTGTATTTTGGGCTATAAAATACATCCAGAGGAGGAATGTCCTCTACATTAAGTGCAATTTCAGAGGAGGGTGTAATTGGTATGTGCTCTGTTACTGCGGCTGTGCTGCTTGTTCCTGCATTCAAAACTTTGGTTGTTTGGACAGGGGTCTGTACATTCTGTCCTTCTACATTAATCAATTGATTAAAGGTTTCCCATTCTTTATCTAACTCAATGGTGACTGGCTGTTGCTGTACATTGGGTGGAGGAGGATTTGTTTGTTGAGAAATCAAAATTTGCTGTTGAGCAAGCTCTTTAGATTGTGCAGAATCTTTAATGGATTCTTCCATTTTATCTTCCATTTCTTTGGATGTATTGGAGTGTTCAGAATCTCTATCAGATTTTGATTTGGATTTACCTGTGCTTGAACTGCTGTTAAGACTAACACTAGGAGTTTTCTCCTTTGCAAGCTCTATGCGTAGATTATCCAAAGGAATAGGAATTAGTCTCCTTTCTCTGTACAACTTGAATTCCTGAAAATCCCCTGGAGATAGCTGCTCTCTAGCTGAATTCAAAACCTCTTTGAATGAATTTCTTTCCTGGAACATATCATCAAAAAGATCTTGCTCCGCGACAAATTCCCTTACTTTGATTGCATTGGTAAAATTCTTAACAATATCATTTTGGTCAAATAACCTTCTTGAGAATTTGAACAGCTGTAGGCATGTAACATTGCCTATCTCGTGAAATGCATGACCAATATCCAACAGTGAAAATGTTCCACATTTTATGGGAAATTGTGGCCAAATGCCCTTTTTCTTGTCTTTTAAATCTTTTGTCATACCTCCCTGGCCACAGGTATGATAAGCAATTTCCCGAGCTACAAGTCTATCTGGAACATATAAGGGTAAAACATGGGGAGAAGCATAACTTCCAAAAACCCTAATATAGGTGAAAAATTCCTCTCCAAACCATCTTGCGACGGGGAGAATATCAACCTCTGTTTCTGAGGATAACCTTGGGGCATCCTTATTATACAATGTTCTGTACAATGGCAGCATTATTCCATGAAAAATTTGGTAAAAATGGGGGACAAACTTAGACTCCCATAGTTCTTTATGGTACACATGAATAGGCAAAGGATCGTGGATAGTCCATTGCCAACCCATCACAGGGAATTTAGAGATATAACAAATAGCGTCCATGACATAAGCAGATAAATAAAAAGGCGGATAAACCCGCTGAGAAACATTTCGTTTGGACTGGTAGTGAAAAATAGCAGTGGTCAAATTATTAGATAGGATTTTGGCCCAGTCTACAATTGTAGAATTAACAGCCGCATTCAACAAAGGAAGCCATTCGGGTAATATCATATTTATGTCAGGCTTTCCAAAAATCCTGCATAACATGGCAGCAGTAAAACAATAAGGAGAGGTAAGTGAACCCGTGCTGTACATACCTTGTTTGTTCTTCTTCAATGGTTCACTTATTTTGGTCCACTCCTTTGTGCATTCTGCCAAATTTGAGTGTTCTTTTGCAAACTCTTCCATAAATTTCCTGTTGAAAGTTGCCTGAGGTTCTGGCAGCTTATACATTAATCTCGGATCTTCTATGGTGAATGACCCAATTAGCTCTTCCGATGGAGTTCTGAATTGTCTGTCTGAAATATCTGTGCTATCCAGCACCCATCTCACCATGTCATGATATAGTGGAGAATCCTTGGTCTTGCTGCTATTCTATGTAGAAATGAGCAAGCCAAGTCTCTAAGGGTTGCTTCAGACGTATCCTTTGAACCTGCTGTAGCTGCAACTTTTATCACCACAGGGTTTTCATCTTCTAACAGTTTATACATTCCCTCCCAAGTGGATATACCGGCGTCCTTGTTACAGGCGGTGTCTGCGTGTAGCGAAGCCATTTCTTTGTTCTCAGAACTTGAGCTCTTCTCCTTCTTACCCATAGTGTTTAGTGGAAGCTTTGTATAGTGGTCTGCTCCTTCGTGCATGCGTTTTACGAATAAATAGGAGTAATGATATAAGAAAGGTGATGAGACTGTTTTGAATGTGAAAGCGGATGAAATATAATATTTAAATTGTGAAACGACTTTCAATCTAAACACAATCTCTTTTCACATTAATAATCAATCCAATCATTTAATATAATCATTAAAGCGCATAACGGATTTGACATATGGGAAGATTGCCTTGGGATAGCGCGCCTACATGAATATGCGACATTGCAATCTGTGATTTGCTGCGCAAATTTGCAATATCGCAATGTCGCAATATCGCAAAATGGAGTCATCGCAATCATAAAAATTGAGCAAAAGTGGAAATTGCGCAATAGCGCAAAAGCGCATATCGCAATAGCGCAAAATCGCAATAGCGCAGAATTGATAAGAGCGCAAAATCGCAATAGCGCAGAATTGATAAGAGCGCAAAAGATATTTATTAATCATTTCTGTTTTCTGCGCTATGCGATCTGCGATCAATGCGTTTTATATATATACTATTTTGTTATGGATGCGCTATCTTGTTTCAAGAGCAATTTTATTACAATCTATCATAAACTTAAGTGTTTCTAAATATTCTTTCTAAGGAATTTCTACAAGTTTATGATAGAAAGTTTTATTTGTAAAGGCAAACAAATCCTAATTGATTTTTTTGGATTTTTAACTAAGGGTCCCCATTTATTTAGTATTATTACTAATAATAAATAAAAAGGGGGGTTGTTGCTGGTCACAACACCTCCGCTTGAGGGTCTTTTCCTTGTAGTAAAGCAACACTTACACAAGAAAAACCTCAAAAAGAGACCAAAATAGCGGTAAAGGGAAAAAGCAACGACGACCGCACTGAAGGTTCCTTGATCTCCTCAGGAATGATATAGCTCCAATATTGAGTGTGCAAATGTGCTCTAGAGGCATTAGTTAAATATATTTTATCAAATTAGGGTTATGACACACATTCCTAAAATCAAGGGAAGAAATGACACATGGTGGAAGTTTCTAAAAATAGGGAATCTGCCTCCTTCAGGATACTAAAAATAAATCCCAATTTTTTATGAATGTTTTTTTTTTCTTTTTAGTTTTTCTTTTCTTTTTTCTGGAAAAATTGTCCTGAATAGTGTCGGGAAAGATTACACAATTATTGGGAACTAAGAAACTTTCTGCTCGGTGCACTGTGCAGTTTTTGAGTTTAGTGAGGGATTGCACAGTTTCTAGGCTCAGTGTTACATGCCTTCCATGACTATGCAATTTCTGAGCTCAATGCTGACTTCCAATCTGAATGCGCAATTCCAATCATCAAGGTTTCTTGCCCTCAAGGATTGAGAAGTTTATGGAGGCAATCACAGAACTACTGTGCAACCAAGTCAAGAGGTTAGCTTGTGACTTATAAAGTTTAGCCAAGTGTGAAAACAAGTAAACACAAGCTCATTAAAAAGGGTAGGTCTAAATCAAATCATGAATATCTGAGAGCATTGAAAGATAAGCTCCTGTGAATAGAAGGTTAGGCTCCAAAATCTAAGCATAGGAAAAATTTTGGAGGGTGGTTTTAGTTGCTAAAACATAACATAAAATCCAAATTGAATACATATCAATTGACTGGAAAAGTAGCTTTGCGATGGGAAGAAAACAAAGCAATAAATAAAATTAGAGGTAAAAACTTGACATGGAAATTATTCAAGAAGGGATTCAAGAAGACGTACTTAACCAAGAGGTACTAAGATGAGAAAGCTAGGGAGTTCCATGAATTAATATTGTAGAAAATATCTAACACGACTATAATACCATGTAGAAATTATATCAATGGACTCAATCCGATCATGCAATGTACTAAAGAAAGATACTGAATCCTTCTACAATATTTGCATAATATAAAACACGATTTCCCAATCACATGCAAGTAAGAGAAAGGAAATTATCAATCACACAACACAAGATGTTCATGGGGAAATCACCTTCTCAAAAACCTTCTATCATATATTCTACATAGTCAAATAATCATGAAACAATACAATGATTTCTCACAACGAGAAAATCCTACACTATCCTGACTGTCTCACTCTGATCCTGCTCAAAACTGTCTAGCAATTCTTAGGAAAAATTGACCAACACTTAGCCAATTCTCATCCCTTCCTTAGCCTAGACTTGCTCACGCAATCCCTAGGCAATTAAACCCTATTAAATAGGATAATTAGCCTTCCTTGACTGCTCAATCCATATGGAGCCTTCCTCTGAATTTATAACTGCACCTGGGTAGTTCACCAAAAAAACAACCAATAGTTTACTTTTCTTAAACCTTTGTCTCAACTGGGTCTCCATCAAAATTGACATGCATGAAACTATTAATAGTTAATCATCAGTTACTTGGTAGATCACCACTAGTGAATTAAATCTATTTTAATTCACTTGATATTCCACTAGCTCATCAAAGAGTTAGAACTAGTTAAACTGATTTTAACTCAATTAATGTGAGTTAATTGATCCCAATCACACCACACTAGTGCTACAACTGCAACTGGAACCTGTTAATAATAGAATCACTCTACATGCCTATCCTTTGACCTTGAACTCGAAATTCTTGAGCTAACTAAGTCTATCACACTTAGTTAACTATTACAAGTTGTTATGAGATAAGATTACAATTTACTTTTAATTTTATTAAGGATAATTAAATCAAAAGCCTCACATGGTAACCATTTTCTGGGTGCCATTTTCTACATTTTGTTTATGGATGCCAATTTCATTATTTTTTGTTGCGAATTTCAACACTCCCTCTCAACAAGAAAGGAATCAATTTGTCCCGATCCGATACCTTTGGAATGTTATTGCATGCAACACTTATCTAGTGTTGTTCGCACATGGAACTCTCCTGAAACTGAATAGCCTCCAAATAATTGAATCAGTATAATGCATCTGTCATCAGAGTCTTCTGACTACTGGTAGCTACTGTACATGTCTACTAGACTCCCTGCGCTGCTACTGACATCTGCATTTGTGCTCTCTACGCTGCTTCCAAATCTGATCTGCGCTCCAGTATTCGACACCTGCCACTCTGATTTTTGTCTTCCTGACATATGACTGCATCAATCTAACCAATCCTTTATGCTATTGTTGTACTGGGGGCTCCTCATAGCCAGGTTCGATCCATGAGACACACCATCTCAATGGACCCTGCCCAAAATTCTTCTTGGGATCATATCTGTACATCGCCTCACCTCACACCTAAAGGTATAACTACATGTACTCCCTCTGCCCTTCTGGCTTGAAATTTCCCCATCCTGGAGGTCTATGCTTGGGTGGACTCTTCCACTCGCTCTCCTCTCTTATTCTTCAATTGTGGCTACTCCAAAAACTTCTGAGACTGCTTCTAAGGTTGCATGTTGAGAGATAATTTCTCCCTCTCAACCACCAAGTCATTAACCACTGCTTTACTCCTCAAAGCCTTACATGCATCCTCAACCTCAAGAACATACAGGTTCTTTACTCTTGAACCAATTTGCCTCACCTGTACTGTGGTTATGTGTTTAAGGAACACCTTTCCTTTTCTAAACATCACCTCATAACCACGGTCTTCCAATACCACTATGGAGACAAGATTCTTCCTTAGGCTTGGAACATACAAAACATTTGCTAGTCTGAGAGGGGAGCCAAACTCCCTCTGAAAGGTAACTATACCTATGTCGGTCATGCTATACCTCCCGTCATCTCCAAACTCTATGTTCTACTAGAGTTCCTTCTCCTCCAAGTTATTGAAGAGATCTCTATTTCCCGTCATATGGAACAAGGCACCGTTGTCTAAATACCACATGCATCCCATTACAGTGTTGTCCATGCATGCAATGAGAGTAAAATCAATATTGAACTGTGAAGCCAATTCTTCTCTTGCTGCAACTGCAGGCTCCTTCTTGCTTGCCTTCTTTTATGGAAAATTCGAAGCATAGTAGCCATGTTCGTGACAGTGAAAACATATGATCTTGGACAAGTATCTCTTTCCCTCTTCACCTTGAGATTTATTTCCCTTGGCCTTCATTTGTTTTCCCACTAATACACAATATTCTTCATTGTTGGTGCTGGAGGTCCTGTCTCTGCTGCTCCGCCATATCTCTTCTATTACCAAATCCAACCAACCATAGTCACTCCCAATTTAATAACTTCTCCCTCCCGTTCACAAAGTCCTGGTAACTATGCCAGCTCTTGGGAAGGCCTAGAAGTGCTAGGCTCACCAAGTCATCATTGGTTATGGTCACACTAACACTTCCAAGCTCATCTCAACATTGAGTGAACTTCGCCAAGTATGTTGGTACCGTCTCGCCCTCCTCCTTCTTGATATTTATGAGCTTGTCCCTCAACGCCAACTTCCTTTAGCTGATGTTGTTTTGAAACAGATATGTCAAGGCCTTACACATAGCATATGGAGTCGCCTTCCCATGGAGACTCGAGAAAATATTATCTCGAACTCCCTCTAACAAGATCCTCCTCGCCTTTGCTACCTTCTTCTGCCATGCATAAAGAAGTTGGGCATCTGCTGTTGTGGGCTTGGGAATATCATTATCTATGAAATCCTTCAACCTGTTGTCCTCCAACACTGCCTCCATCCTATCCTTCCATACAATATAATTCGAACTTCCCTCGAGTGCATATCCGAGTCTCAATCCATTGAAATACATCTTGTTCCGCTTCTAGCTCCAAAGAAAGTATCTGCAAATTTGAATATTGTTCAACACAAACTAAATTTCTTCTCCATATTGTGATTCCTCGCACTCTGATACCATGTAGAAAATATCTAACACAACTATAATACCATGTAAAAATTATATCAATGGACTCAATCCGATCATGCAATGTACTAAAGAAAGATACTGAATCCTTCTACAATATTTGTGGAATATAAAACAAGATCGCTCAATCACATGCAAGTAAGAGAAAAGAAATTATCAATCACACAACACAAGATGTTCTTGGGGAAAGCCCCTGCTCAAAACCCCTCTATCATATATTGTACATAGTCAAAGAATCATGAAACAATACAATGCTTTCTCACACCGAGAAAATCCTGCACTATCCTGACTGTCTCACTCCTATCCTGCTAAAAAATTTCTAACAATTCTTAGGCAAAATTGACCAACACTCAGCAAATTCTTAGCCCTTCCTTAGCCCAACCTTGCTAATGCAAGCCCTAGGAAATTAATCCCTATTAAATAGGATAATTAGCCTTCCTTGACTGCTCAATCGATATGGAGCCTTCCTCTGACTTTATAACTGCACCTGGGCAGTTCACCAAAAATACAACTAATAGTTTACTTGTCTTAAACCTTTGTCTCAACTGGGTCTCCATCATAATTAACATGCATGCAACTATTAATAGTGAATCATCAATTACTTGGTAGATCACTACTAGAGAATTAAATCTATTTTAATTCACTTGATCTTCTAGTAGCTCATAAATCAATTAGAACTAGTTAAACTGATTTTAACTCAAGTAATGTGAGTTAACTGATCCCACTCACACGACACTAGTGCTACAACTGCAACTAGACCCTGTTAATAATAGAATCACTCTACATGCCTATCCTTTTACCCTCAACTCGAAATTCTTGAGCTAACTAAGTCTATCACACTTAGTTAACTATTACAAGTTGTTATGAGATAATATTACAATTTACTTTTAATTTAATTAAGGATAATTAAATCAAAAGCCTCACATGGTAACCATTTTTTGGGTGCCATTTTCTAGATTTTGTTTCTGGATGTCGATTTAATTGTTTCTTGTTGCAAATTTCAACAAATATTGGGCTAGTTAGCAATGGATGAATTTGTGAATAAATTTATGAGCCTATTGCAATATGTTCCATATCTTAAAGAAGAAAATACAAAGATTCAAATTTTTATCAGTGGTTTACCTTTTTCTTACAAAGAGATTATTGAATTTGATAATTTGAAGACTATAGATAATACAATAAGAAAATAAAAACTATGCTACACCTAGAATAAGTAGAAAAGTGATAGTCCTAAGAATTGGTTGTTAAAGAAGAATGAAAAATTTAGTGTTAAAAATAAAGTATTTAAGAAACCTACATTTTCTAATACTTCTAAAAGCGTTCAGGGGAGGAACTATAGTAGGAATGTGATCAACAAATAAATATGAATTAGGGAATTGGGCAGGTTACAAGGATATGGAATTCAAAAATTGATGAATTTACTAGGTCACCAATCACGTGCTTGGGCTACAATGAAAATCATCTGTGGAGGAATTGTCCAAAAAATACTTTGAATAATAAGGTAATAACACATAATATACAAGAAACCTCAATAGTGAATGATGTTTCCCATAACATTCCAAGTATAAATGCAACACTAGATGATAGACAGGTCAACCATTAATCCACCATGGTGAAGATTCAAGGTAATTTTTTTGGAAAAATTGTATTTATATTAATTGATTTTGGCTCTAGTTTGAGTTATATTTCTCCTTCTGTGATTGAAAAATGTGGTCTTAAGAAAGAAAAATACACTAAACCTTGGCTAGTGCAATTAGCTACAAGAACCAAAAGAAGGGTTACTGAGATTAGCAAAGATTGTTCAATAGACTTAAATGGGTTGCACACTACCTAGGATTAATGACCTATTTGATCAGGTTAAAAGGGCCGCCATATTTTCAAAGATTGACTTAAGATCCAAATATCACCGGATCAAAATCAAAGACGAAGACATTCATAAGAAAACTTTCAGGACACAGTATGACCATTATGAGTTTTTTGTACTTCCTTTCAGACTCATTGATGCACCAACCACCTTTATGCGTCTGTTGAATAGTGTAGTCAGACCCTATTTAGACAAATCTGTCATTGTGTTTATTGATGACATCTTAGTCTATTCTACAAACAAAGGGTTACATGACCAACATTTGCAAATGGTTCTCCAAACACTTAGAGAAAATTAGCTGTATGAAATTTTTTGCAAATGTGCATTTTATCAAACACAGATTCATTATTTGGGGCATGATATATCTGAATATGGGATTGTTGTGGATCTAGAGAATATAAATTCCATTATGGAATGATAAATGCCTAAGGATGTGACTAACATCAAGTCTTTCATGGGGCTCATGGGTTATTATAGGAGATTCATATAGGGTTTTTCCAAATTATATTCCCTAATTACTTCTTTACAAAAGAAGGGAACTAAATTTGATTCGAATTAGAAATTCGAGTACAACTTTGAAAAATTGAAGCAATTATTGACTACTGCCCCAATTTTAAAGATAATTGACCCCAAAAAAGACTTTGTAGTTTGTACTAATTCTTGTAAATAAGGTCTGGGGGAGTATTGATGCAAGAAGGTAATGTGGTAAGATATGAATCTCGAAAAATTAAAATTACATGAAAAATATTATGCAACCCGTGATCTTGAATTAGCAACTATTATCCATGCCTTGAAAATGTGGAGGCACTACCTTATAAGGAGGTGAATTTAGTTGAAAACTAATAATATCATCCTCAACTATTTCTTTGACCAACCAAAATTAAATGTTGCGCAAGCCCAGTAGTTGGAATTCCTGAAAGAAACTAAATTAGATTTGTGTTATTTCTGCAAGTAGTTTTCAAACAGATTTGATGAAGAATCCATTAAAATCGAGGAGAAAATTCAAAAATCATATTCTCAAGACGAGGAAGGAAATTCTTTTTTAGTTACTAAGAAGGGTTTGATGATGTGTAGAGATAAAATTTATGTAAACAGTGATCAAAATAAAAATAAAAATAAAATAAATCCTTGATGAGTTACATAAAAATCCTACAGTTGGACATCCTAACTATCAAAAACTAATAACCATATTAAGAAAGGACTTCTATTGGCCTAATATGAAGTTAGAAACAACATAATATGTAGCAAAATGTTTAGAATTTCAGCGGTTTAAATCTTCCCATCAACATCTGGCTGGATTATTGCAACCTTTACCCATTACATAGTGGAAATGAGAGGTAATATCCATGAATTTGATCACTGGTTCGCCAAAAACAAGAAAACAACATGACTCTATAATGGTTATGGTAGAAAAAATTAGCAAGGAAGCACATTTCATACATGTAAAGTCTACTTTCAAAGCCATTAATATAGAAGATATATTCATGAAAGAATTTTTTAGACAACACTGTATGCCTACGACTGTAATCTCATATCAAGATTTGAAAATTACCTCTAAGTTTTGGAAAGGTTTGTTTGAAGGAATGGGTACAAAGCTAAAATTTAGCACAACTTATCATCCCCAGACTAATGCTCAAACATAAAGGACCAATAAAATCCTAGAGGACATGTTGCAAATGTATGTTATGGATAGGCCCACTAAGTGGGAAGATTATTTGCATTTAGCTGAATTTTCCTACATTAATGGTTATCAAAATTCCCTAAAGATGCGTCCTTTTGAATTAATGGATGTGAGACGGTGTAAAGTGACTTTAAGTTGGAATGATCCTAAAGACATGTTGGTTTTAGGACTAGATATGCTAAAGGAAATGGAGGAAATGATCAAAGAGGTGAATTAGAACCTTAAAACAACTCATTGTAGGTTTTAAACCTATACATAAATTATCTGCAACGAATCTTAAAAACATAAAATAAATAATAACGAGAGCATAAATCATAAAACAGATATACACAGGGATTTTCTCTTGGATCCCAAATCGGGACTAACAGCTTGATTTTTCATTATATTCTTTTTAGTGTTACAACACATATATATACATGCTGAAGCATCCATAAACCCCAATCCATTAACTTTGGATTAGAACATAACCGTATTTCCCTTGATCGGATCTACAAAATACTAGGGGTCAAAAACCATCATGCCCGAAAACCATGTGCAAACCCATGCACAAAACCATGGGTGGGTCCGCCCACCGAAAAATAGGGTATGTGTTAATCGTGGAAAGAATATAACACATACCCAACACTCATGACCAATAGAAAAGACACATATTTAAAAAGAGTTCACAACGAGTTCAATGTTGGTGATCACGTTTATTTGAAAGTAAAACTTAAAAAAAGTACGCTTAGACTTGGTACTTGTGCCAATTTGTCACCCACATTTTGTGGACCCTTTAAATTTTTAGTAAGGATAGGTCTAGTTTCCTAAACTTTCTCTTATAGCAAGCATAAAAGTTCATGATGTGTTTCATGTGTCTTTATTAAAAAAATACTTACATGATCCATCTCACATAATTGATTGGAATGTTGTATAGGTAGAACTAGAAGGAGAATTCCTAATAGAACCTCTATGCATACTAGACCAGAGGGAAGTCACAGTCTGGAATAAATTCATAGCCCAAGTCAAAGTACAGTGGAAACACTTCAGCCCATAGGAGGCAACTTGGGAATTGGAAGGTGCTTTTAAAGAGGCATATCCACATTTATTTTGATATTGTGTTGAAGTCCAGAGTTATACACTGCGATAGTGTCAAACTCAAGTGGGGGAGTTTGTGATATCCCCTGGCTTAATTTTATTTGTGAAAATTGTAGATGTCAAGTGTGTTAATGTTGTGGTTTTAAGACTTATTCATAATTGGTTTATCAATATTTTATTACTAATAGCTAGTTTATGTAAATATATTTTATTAAGTTATTAATAAAATATGGAATATATTATTAAGATTGCAAATGCTAAAGAGAAAATTATGGACTGCAAGCTAGTGGTTGGATTTAAATACTCTTGGATAATATAAGACCTAGGCATCTAATCTAAGGAGTATATTATTTATTTATGGAAAAATTATTAATCAATAATTCTCTGAGAAAGACATGAAGTTATCTTAGGAAACTAGGGAGAGTGGAGCTCATTAATGAGAAATATATTACCTGCCACTTAATGGATAAGGGAGGAGGTAGTTACTAAATACCAATAGAGTCCTTAGAAAGGGTCCTTCTGTCTTATATTGTAGTTATACACAGATAGTACATAGCAAGAGTGAGGAGGTATAGTGGACAAAATGAGAAAAAATAGAAAAAAATATTTTTGTTGACTTGCAGTGCATTGAAGCTTGGATGGACTCATCCAGGAGGAAATTCAAGGTTGAGAGGAGCATTGCAGCTCCGATATTATTTTTCAAGGAAAATACTTTTCAAGTCGATATTCAAAAAAATTAGCTATGCTAAGTCTTTTTAGGTATAACAATAGTGATATTATATAGTGTGCAAGTTTTCTGAATGCTTATGTATGCAAATGAAAATAATTATAAATATAGTTTTTAAGTATTATACACAAAGTAGAGTAAAAAATATTATAAATAACACCAAATAAAATATGTTTCATATTTACTATAATGGCTTTTGTCTGTGCAATTCCATGGAAAGTATCCATTTTCCAGTTGTAATGATAACAATTTTAAACTAGAATTTCTATATACATGCAACATGAATAATGCAAACAAAGTATTACATATTTGAAAGAAAATAATTGCATAAGGTATGCGAGAAGCAACCCTTTTGTATCTAATTCTAGGTAAAATGATACATTAACTATATAGTAAAATAAAGACCACTTGAGTATGGTCGAATTGAATTAGTATATTAAAAAAAAAAAAAAAAAAAAATTGAGTCATGACGTTAAGCCAAATATAATCTTTTACAATACAATAAGGGTTGTAGCCAATAGAGAAAGGAACCCATTAGCACGTGAAAATTATTATATATTAACTATCTAGGAATTTTTCTAAAGGCATTCAAATATTGAAGTATGCTATAAATTCTTTTGAAATAGTAGATAAAGAGAGAAACCTTTGTTTATGTAACAGTCTCTTTTATATTATCAAACAAATATCTAACCTACAATATGATTTTTATGAAAAGTAATTGTTAACAAGAATGATCGAAAATATCCATGTGACAAATGTAATAATAACAACATCCATTGACCAAAGGCTTCCCACCACGGTCTTTTTAGACAATTACAAATAAGTCACATTTTCCTTTAAACTTAAACTTCCCCTCAAGGTAATGTCATGTATAACATCCATGGTAACTAATTCAAAAATAGAACCCGTATCACTAATCTTCGACGAGAGAATCAACCACATACACATGAAGCAATGAGGAGTTTAAGAGCATATGCCCTATAAAGGAGGAAGTCTAGCTCATTAAATACTCGAAAGGTTCTGCAACAAGCTTAAAAAAAAGCTAACAAAAAACCTCAAAGAAGGAATGTAACTATGAATTGTTAGAATATCAAAACATAAGTGGAGGTGTATTAAAAAAAAACATTATCAATGAAGAAAACAAGAGATAATTGGTTCTAAATATGCTGGAGGAGAACCATAGGTTCGATAAACCATATCCTTTACCTATTGCAGACGCAAATTTTGTCAAAAGTATGGGAAGGTTTTTTTTTTTAAATTAACAAATTTAGGAAGGGTTAAAATCCTGCGAACGAATAGAAATTTATGTATAAGAAAGAAATTAGCGAGACACAATATTTATAATCGCTGCCATAGCAGATTTTGGCAACTTTGAAGAACCCTGTTATAAAGAAAAGCGGAGCTATGTCGGAAAAATTCTCCACCGGAACGAATGAACCGATGGAGAGAATGTCAATAAGGCTAAAACCTAAACCATAACATAGATCATCATTGGTTTGATAATATTAAATCATAGTTGTCGATTGAAAGTCCATGTTTATCATCATTGGTTTGATAATATTAAATCATAGTTGTCGATTAAAAGGGGCGATGGCAGTTTTGCGGTATCCAATACTGAGATCCAAGAAGAAGCCTACTCTTATTTCTCAAAGTTCTATATGATGGATCCTTCGATTAATGCAGATAATCAAACCTGGGTTCTTGACCATATGCCCAGATTTTTCAATCAAGAGGCTATTACACTGATTGACAATTGTATTACTGGGAATGAGGTTCTTTCAGTCCTGAAATTGTTCCCACATGACAAATTCCCGGGGCCTGACGGGTGGCCTACTGAATTTTTCATATTTTTCTTTGATTTACTGGGATCAGAATTGACTGAAATGCTGGAGTTATTCCACAAACAGGGGATCATGCTTGCAAATCTGAACTCAACATTTATAGCTCTTATTCCCAAAGTTGCAGATCCTCAGTCTTTTACTGAGTTTAGGCCCATCGCCCTATGTAACCTCATATACAAAATTACCTCAAATATTGCAAATCGAATCAACGCTGTGTTATCTGAGCATATATCTATGGAGCAATATGGTTTCCTCAATGGCCGGTCTATTCATGACGCTATTGCCATTGCACAGGAGGTGATGCACTCCATGCACACGGGGAAAAAGTCGGCACTAGTTATGAAGGTTGATTTACATAAGGCATGTGACTCGGCGGATTGGTATTTTATCAGGGTTTCGCTGCTCAAGATTGGCCTTCCTGTGCGAATCATACGATGGATCATGTCTTGCATGTCCAATATTTGTTATGCAGTTATTGTGAATGGCATCCCCACTAATTTTTCAAGGCTGGACGGGGTTTACGACAAGGATGTGCTCTTTCCCCGCTCATTTTTATTCTAGTTATGGATGGCTTTAGTAAGATTATGCACTCTGCGGAACAGAAGGGTTACATCAAGGGATTTGCATTCTCAAATTCTGTATCTACATCGTACTCTCTTTTCATTGATGACTTATTGCTTTTTTGTCATCTGATTAGGAATCACTGGTTCTACATTCATATCATGCTCATGTGATTTGAGACTGCTACAGGTCTGGCTATTAACTGCAGCAAATCTTTTCTCATTTATGAATTTGGTGATATTCAGGAGGTCAAATTTATCGCTGAGTTTCTTGGGGTTGAAATAAGGCCGCCATCTAAGGGTTTTAAATATTTGGGTTATTTCATTAAACCCTGTGGATACAGAAAAAGTGATTGGAATTGGATTGTAGACAGATTCCGAGACAAAATTCATCTATGGTCTCACCGCTGGCTGACTAAGGGTGGTCGGCTTATCATGATCCAGTCAGTTTTATCCCAGATGGTGGTGTTCTGGGGTCATCTCCTATTCATCCCTGCTGGTATCATAAGCAAAATAAACAGCATTATTACACAATTTCTATGGGGAGGGGCTGAAATGCACAGGAAATATCCATTATGTAGTTTGACAGCTATCAGCAGACCTAAGGACATGGATGGGTGGGGTATCATGAACACCCGCGAATTCAATAAAGCCCTATTAACGAAATCCTTCTGGCGGGCCATCAATGGCAACGACATATGATATGCCATCAATAGAGAAAAATACTATCAAGGTGACGCTCTTTTTCTGATCAGTTGTAGTAACTTTTCTTTCCCATGGAAAATTTCTTGTATTTGGGGCAGCTTTAAAAAAATTATTGCCCAAGTTTCTCCTAGATTAGTTTGGCACTTTCGGGATGGGAGCCGCATACCAATAGGATCGCTAAATGTTCATCTTTTGACGCCACAATCCGCTCCATATCATCACCTTCTCCACGCTCTGACTCAAAGGGGTATTATGTACTATTCTCAAATTATATATTACTGGTCATTTGGAGCTCCAATATTCAAGACTGTTGCTCAATTAGGGTTGGACGATTCTATGACAGGTGAATGGGATCATTTCGGGATCATTTGCAATGTGTTGGGCTGTGTTATGCAACTGGCGGTGATCATATTATATGGAACGCCCCGCTAAAGAATAATACAGTAATAGTGCAGGAGGTATACCGAATCAATATTGCTCTATCCCAACAGATTCAGGCTTCCAAAATCTTCTATCCTTTCTGGCACAGGAACATTCCCACGAAAATTACAATTTTCGAATGGCTGGTCTGGAGGGGTAAAGTCCTCACATGGGAAAACATCAAGAAGAGGGGTCATTTGGGGCCCAGCCGTTGTGCACTCTGCCGCTTGGAAGAGGAAACTACATCTCATCTTTTTTTCTCCTGTCCTATTACAGCTAAGCTATGGAAGTTATTCAATGCCTATATTTTGACACCACCATGGATTCCTGTTGATTTCATATCTGTTGCATATGAATGGGATAAGCTGAACAGTAAATACAAATCGCTCCCGTTCTTCTTTATTTGGGAGGTTTGGGTGACTTGGAGATAGGGCGGTCTTTGAGAGTGTCCTTTCCATATTCAACGGGTTTATGTGGCTATTAAATCTTGGGTGGTCGACCGGCCCTTTCAATTGCCAGCTGTGTCTGATTGCTCTCATCGTATTAGACCTCATGCGATCAGTATTCCTGCAATATTTTTTGATGGGGCCTCGGCTAAAGGTATGATTGGATGTGGAGTGTGGATCAAAATCTTTGATCGTGAGCAATATCACATTTATTGGAATGGGGGCCTCGGAAATAACAATAAGGCTGAGATCATGGCGCTTTGGGGGGGCCTCCTGGCTACCTCAGATCTACAAATACAAGGGGTCAACATTTATGGGGACTCACAATTGATTATTGGCTGGATTACCAACAAATGTCTCATGTTATCCCCGCAACTACAAGGATGGATTGAAAGATCACAGCGTCTATGGAGAAGATTGGGCTGTCCGCCCATCAATCATATTTTCCGAGAGAACAATACCAGGGCTGATAAACTTTCAAAGAAGGGTCTAGAGGCTGATTATGGTTTGATGAAGATTCTCCATTTCTCCGATGGCAGACAGATTGGGGAATTTTCCATTCCCATCCCATGAGCTTTGTGATTTATTTTCTTACATTACTTACATGGCTAATCAGTGGTATATGGGAGGGTTTATGGTTTTTTGTCACAGGTTTTTGGTCCGGTGGTTTTTGCTAGAAGCTATGCATACCTACCAGAATGAATATTATCTTTCTAGCATTGCAGATTTTTGATTGCTGTATATTGTCAAGCGAGCCCGCAAAAAATATGGAAGGCCCGGAATACTTGGACATGGAACTTTAATATCAAGCGAGCCTGAATATTACTCAATCGGGCCATAATTCTTATATCAAGCGAGCCTGAATATGATTACAAGCGAGCCTGAGATTTATTTTGTCAAGCGAGCTTGAACGAGACTTTCCTCATGCCAGGCGCTTTTGATATCTATGGTGAATTGAATGTCGGCCAATATATTGCAAGCGAGCCTGTCTAACATGTGAATTTTGTATTAGCTCAGTTTTTGTTTCTCGATTTGCATCATTTTAGAAGGGGAAGAAAAGGGCGAACTGATCTAATCTCTTTTATAGCTTTTGTTATACAATCAATCTCACTGCCCTGTTATTACCTACAATTACTCTTATCACATTTTCTGTAGTTTTCATCTCCACTTTCTCTATTTCCGTCCTCACTAGTATATCAATTCTCATGTCATAGGCTGTTTTCTATTTGTATGGGATGGAACATAGTCCCGTTATGTGGAGGCCGACCTATCACATTTTGCTCATTCTCTCTATTAATGAGCAACAATCATATGGCCTAGTCATGGTGGATTTATCGCTGTTTCTTTTTTCAGCTGAGAATTTATATGTCAATGTACTGTTTATATGTTAATATAATCAGCGGTTTTTTTTCTTCTGAAAAAAAAAGTGTAGTCACGTGAATCCAGGTGGGGATACCTGCGTGGATTAATAGAAATGATCCATGTGGATAAATGGGATCCACATAGATTAAATTTGTTTTCTAGTTATAAAGGGTAGTCCCCGCAACTAAACTCATATTCCAAATGTAAAGCATATGAAATCTTGGTGTAATGGTGTATTATTAGTCCCTGCCAACGACAAAGCAAGGACTATAGCCATCAATGTTGAATATATATTAGTTTGTGTTGACAAAGCAGGGACTATAGTGATTGATTTTGAATATATATTAGTTTGTGTTGACTGATTGTTTTCAGTAAGATTTAACCAAATTTTTTGAATGGCATTTAGGGTTAAATGAAATTTAACTAATGTTTTGAAGCAAATCTTTTATTAGAAGCATCATATTCTTCGAGGCAAAGTTAGGAAAAGTTTGCATAACCAAATAGTACCTAAACAAAGTTTTGTATAATTAGATTTGGCAAAGTGCCAAAAGCTTTGTACATAACCAAAGTTTTGTATAACTAAACTCGCCAAAGAACTAAAATCTTTTGGAATAAACAAAGTCTGAAAATATCCAAAGTTTGTAAATAACCAAGGTTTTATAATAACTAAGTATCACAATATTAACATAACCAAAATTTTTAAATAACCAAGGTTTTATAATAACCATTTATCCCAATATTCTTTTGTTTCCATTTACACCTGTCATCAGATTTCCAACATGCAATCATTGTTTTTCACACTTGCAACAGTGGTTCGTGTACAACTTCTTGGTGAGTAGTATATCATACTAAGATGCAATTGCAATAGCTGTTTTTTTCACCTGCAAAAATTGTTCATGTAAATTGCCACCTTGTCGCTTGCATCACAATTTTTTGGTGGTTAGCTTAGAATTACAAACCTGCATCACAATTTTTTTTTTCATTGACGCAATGTTGGTTAGCAAGTATTCTAAAACTGCATCACAATTTTGCATTGGGATACACTACAAACAACATCTTTTGTAGGCATTTATACATGAGCATACTTGGGATCCCCAAGATGCTGCTTTGGCACCACAACTGCTCAAGTGGGGAACTTACACCAAATAAACAACATTGACGTTGAGCACCAGAGACCTTTTGGTTCCTGAGGCAGCTACCATCCGATAGTAGGTAAGCTACCAAGGTAGCAGGTACCTTATGGTAATGGTAGGTCTGATTTGGCCTCTCTCATTCAGTGAAAGCAATATGAAAGTAATAAATGAAAGTAATTTACAGCGATTTCAATTTTCTTCAAACTTCTCAAATTGTATATATGGAAAATAACTATTTAGAAATAATTACGATTTGAGCACACTTGT